>JASANB010002130.1:0-11277 GCA_030248155.1 Sabatieria punctata | reverse complement strand
AATGGGAAAATCTCGCAGGCATAATTTGGTTGAGCGAAAATTTTATAGCAAATTCTAGCAAATTGATAGCAAATATAAGCAAATTTCTAGCAAATAACAAGTTAATAACAAATTAAATTTGAAATTGTGGTGTCTAGCATGTAAATGGCCAGTAAATAAAATTCCCGACAGTTACAAATTGCAAGTTAATAGCAAGTTAATCAGAAAATAAATTAACTTTATGGGAAACAGTACTTCAGAATTCTGTGGAAGGTGGATACGTATGTACAGTTTCGGCATAATGACGCAACTTAAGTGCTGTTGCAATCCCAGAATCTAGCATATTTCAAATATCAGAATGCCAAATTACAATTTTGACTTTTAAAACATTAAACAATGATTCATACATGTAGCGGGTACTGGAGTCTGCCACCACCCGTAGACCCCTGATGCGAGTTCAATTTCCCGACCACCTACCTACCCCTTCAGGTTGCCTATAGCACAAGCCAATTTTTGAGCAAATTTTGCGATTTTCTACAATTTCGGACAAAATTGCTAAAATCGCCTGTAAAACTGGAATTTTTAGCGTATTTCAGCTCTAATTTTCGACTTTTGACGAACTTTTAGCCGAAAAATGCGATTTTTTGCTTATTTTTGGAGCTGGTCATGAACCAAAACCCCTTCCTCCCTAGAATTCGGGCTCCTCCCGGCCGACGCCAGACAGGCAAAACCTGTTTTCAAACAGAAAAATAACTGCGAGTTTTCTCAAAAGTAAGGGAAAGATAGCATCTGAAATTGAAATGTTGAATTATACTACATTTTATACTACAAAATCTAAAATTATACTACATTTTTATACTACAAACTACAGTCGATTTTTCGATACTTTTCGAAGGTCAATTATACTACAGGTAGTACTGTATTATTATACTACACCTGGAAGTGGAAACACTGGTTTTGGTCTCTCAAAGGTGTTCGAAAAAATGTTTTTCTGCAAAGCTTAGTGGTTAGCATAGTGTTATATGCAGTTTTGTGTGCTGAGTTCGAAAATGCATTCAGTTTAGCTAGATTCGCTCTGGATCGGGAGAAATGTGCGTCCAAAGTTGAGACTAACCCTACATGTATTTCTTGAGTGGCACTACTCGCTAGTATGACCATTAACCGCGGTACAAAGCAGTATTTCTTATGTAGTTTTTTGCTGCTGATTCCGAAAATAACCTTATTTTTGCTCTACGTTGCTTAGTTTTGAAGATATCGGTATTTTTATGATTTGGGAAGAAAACGGCTGCACTTGTCATAACATGCTCGTTTGAAAGGTGACTCAATTCAGTCGCATCTAGGGTACAGAACCATCAAATTTATATCACCTAATGCAGTGTTTGCCGGTGATTACGAAAATTACATCTATTGTTCAAATTGACCGCTCCTGAGCTAGTTATGTAGTGCTTATGCCCTGGTACTCAGACAATAAGTTATCCATCAAATCTTGACATAACGTGGTAACTATCTGGTGCAGTTATGAATATCGTTCTCCGCTGATTCAGAATATCATCATATTTTTGCGCTATGGCCACTCAGTTGCAAGTTATGAACCTCTGAAGTTTCATTGCAAAACATGCCGTGACAAGGCATAATCCTGAAATAAATGTTCAGCATTCATGCGTTTCTGAAGGGAACCTTTTGGCAGTCAATAGTGTACCCGACATATTTTGACCGCAGAGTTAAAAAATGACCTTTGTTTTTCTCTACTGCTGTTCAATTTTGAGATATTACTGATCAAACCAAATTTGCATTAATATTCATATATCTCTAAAAGAAGTAACTATAGATTAAAACAAACGCCATTTTTGAACTCAGTAGGTCAAAATAGGTCGAGTACAATATTGACTGACAAAAGGTTCCCTTCAGAAATGCAAGAATGCTGAACATTTACTCTTTCAGGATTATGATGTTCTCGATGGCATGTTTCTTAATGAAACTTACTGAGGTCCATAACCAAACCACCTTGCGACCGCAGATAGATGCCACGTTATTGCAAACTTAGTGTCTGAGTACCAGGGCATAAAATAACTTATGTATAATTTGATTTGAGGATTACGTATTTGTCTGCATCTGTGGCGTAGTGATGAGCAATGTCGGCTCCCATGCAGTTAGCGTATGACACATAGTGGCGTTCGTCCCCGAGTGGTGATTGCCTTGCATGTGGCCCTTCCGGGTTTGTACTTCTAATTGTGGTGTACACGTGCATTGTTATAAAGTTTTTAAAGTTTTTTTAAAAATTGCGTAAGTAGCTCAGGAGCGGTCAGATTGAAAAACAGATGTCATTTTCGTAATCAGCGGCAAAAACTGCATTAGGTGATATAAATTTGATGGCTCTGTACCCTACATGCGACCGAATTGAGTCACCTTTCAAACGAGCATGTTATGACAAGGGCAGCCGTTTTCTTCCCAAATCATAAAAATGCCGATATCTTCAAAATAGGCAACGTAGGGCAAGGTTGTTTTCGGAATCAATCAGCAGCGAAAACTACATACTGCTTTGTACCACGGTTAATGGTCATACTAGCGAGTAGTGCCACTCAAGAAATAGGGTTGGTCTCAAATTTGGACCCAAATTTCTCCCGATCCAGAGCGAATCTAGCTAAACTGAATGCATTTTCGAACTCAGCACACAAAACTGCATATAACAGTGTGCTAACCACTAAGCTTTGCGGGAAAAAAATTTTTTGAACACCTTTCCAAAACACCCCGATACTCCCCTAAACAGCACACTTTAGTGCGCTCATTTTGTTTGGCCAACTCATGCCAATTTTTTTAAAACGCTAGCTTGGCAGGGCCTTTGCACAAAAAGTTATAAAGATTTTTCGAAAAAAAAACGGAGCGGCATTTTGCGGAAATTTCGTGGTTTTCGGAGAATATCTCGCTAACCAGCTGTGATCTGGAAACGGGAGTACTAGAAAATGAAAGGCCATTGGAACAGCTACAAAACCATATGCGGGTCGGGATCATAGCTTAAGAAACGAATGAAGGGTGATCGTTTGAATGGAGGGTGTCAGAGCTATTAAAATGAGCCCGAAAATTTTGCGCCGACCCAACTTTGAGGGGGTGTAGCTCCGGTTCCAGGGGGTTGCTGGTGGCCGTGCATGCACCGTTGGTCTTCGACTGTGCTCTATTTAGCAGATATAAATATCAGCCAGATCCGTGAGATGACCCTGCTTGCCCCCTCAAAGCTGACTTTCTCGCAAAATGCATCTTAAGAGCCAGTCTCTGAACCGATCGAGTTTCAGTATTCAGACCCAAAAATGAAACTTTGGCGTGGAGGGCTCAAAGTTGGAGGACTAATACGTCTTGATAGGTTATGTAACCACCGCAAAGAATTTCCAGATTCGACGCTCCACGCTCGAGATATGGCCTTCTAAAAATCGGCCCGCTTAACTATGGGACCAAAATTTCGAAATCGAATTTCTGACTTGCTGATCGGAATTCAGACCTAACAAACGGGGTTTTTGCGTAACTTTTTGAGTAGTTTAAGAATCTTTTACTAAATTTCATTTTTGGAAAAAAATTTTTTTTTCGCTCCCATATCGGGGGGCATAACTCGTCTGGAACGCCCCTAGACCGTTCTTTTTATTTCAGATTATTGTAGCGCTATATCTTAGCTAGACGCCGGTGTAAAACATTACCGGCTACCGGACGGCAAACACTGAAATAGTTGCGTTCAAAAATTAAAAATGCCACATTTTGCATGTTTCACTGTGCCCAAAAATTTTCAACTCCATGTTCCAGCTTACCAATTGGAGTTGAATGCTAAAAATTGATGTCTAAGCTGTACTTTTTGAGTAGTTTAAGAAACTTTCATTGAATTTCATTTTTGGAAAAAAAATTTTTTTCGCCCCCCCCCCTATCGGGGGGCATAACTCGTCTGGAACCCCCTAGACCGTTCTTTTTATTTCAGATTATTGTAGCGCTATATCTTAGCTACACGCCGGTGTAAGACATTACGGGCTGCCAGACGGCAAACACTGAAATATTTGCGTTCAAAAATAAAAAATGCCACATTTTGCATGTTTCACTGGGGTACATAAATTTCCAACTGAAAGTTCTAGCTTACTAATTGGACTTGAATTCTAAAAATTGATGTCTAAGCTGTACTTTTTGAGTAGTTTAAGAATCTTTAATTGAATTTCATTTCTGGAAAAAAATTTTTTTTCGCCCCCCCCCTATCGGGGGGCATAACTCGTCTGGAACCCCCTAGACCGTTCTTTTTATTTCAGATTATTGTAGCGCTATATCTTAGCTACACGCCGGTGTAAGACATTACGGGCTGCCGGACGGCAAACACTGAAATATTTGCGTTCAAAAATCAAAAATGCCACATTTTGCATGTTTCACTGGGGTACTTAAATTTCCAACTGAAAGTTCTAGCTTACTAATTGGACTTGAATTCTAAAAATTGATGTCTAAGCTAGTGATGTAAAAAATTAATTTAATTGTAATTGAAATTCGCATAATTGGCCCGTTTTTAATTTCAATTCAATTAATTTAATTTAATTGAAATTCAAAAGTTGGGCCATAATTTAATTGTAATTTAATTGAAATTCGCCTGGAATTTCAATTATATTTTCAATTATTTGCTGGGATGAATGTGAGGAAATGCGTAAGTATTAATGATGCCGGCGCTAATGACTTCAAACAAAAACCTATATAAGGTTTGTCACCTACTGACCTCACTTTGTTTGGTAATATTTTATGCTCTGCTTTTTGTTTCGAAGTTCATAAAACAGTCAGGCACTTAACGCCGTTTATGGTACCGACACCATATATGGTACCAGTACCTAGGGTAGTGGTACCACATACATTGTATGGTACCGTATCGTGTACGTATGGTACCACCACAGGCCTCCAAACGTGGGGGTACCATATATGGTGCCGGTACCATATCTAGTACCACTACAGTCGCCGAACGCGGGGGCACCATATATGGTACCGGTACCTAGGGTAGTGTATGGTACCACCGGCACGTTTATAATGGTGTCGGTACCATAAACGGCGTTAAGTGCCTGACTGCAAAAGTCACAACAGTGATTTGTTGGTGTATGGTAGGTTTTGGCGAAGGATGTTGCTAAAAAATGCTGAAAAGTACTTTACATTAAGTACTGAAAATAATGAAATATCTGTAAATTTACCCCAGAATGTCATTTTATGCGTTTTTAAAGGTTAAAATTTTCTTGCCTGTTTGGATAACAGGCTAACCAGGTGTCTGTAAGCTTTTACATGGACATTTTTCGAAGTCCTGGGTCAGTGTTACTGTCTTTTAACAGAAAAATACAACAATTTTCAAAAAATTGAAAAAATAATTGAAAAAAATTGCATAATTGAAATTTTCCGAGGTTCCATAATTTAATTGAAAATATAATTGTAATTGAAAATAATGGAAAGCCATTTCAATTAATTTAATTTAATTTAATTGAAATTAAAAATGGAGCCCGTAATTTAATTGTAATTGAATTGAAATTCAAATTCCATAATTTTACATCACTAGTCTAAGCTGTACTTTTTGAGTAGTTTAAGAGTGCTTGCCAAAAAAAGTCAGGCAAGCTCCCTTATGGGGGCGGCCGATGGAATTTTTTGACCCCCCATTTTTATTGGCTCATTTGAATTGCCCTATTATGAAACCCCCACACCCACGTCGGTTTCGCTCTGGCCGCACTCAAACCGGAGTAATGGTTTGAAGAAGGGTGCTGCGCCGGATCTCCCAGATTTGGCTCCTCCATGCTCTTTCAACTGCTGTCAAATTGGCAGCTTTCGAGATAGCACCTTGAAATTGGACACACTTATACAGATTTTCCCGCTCTTTCAAACGCAATAAAGAACAACTGAATACGATGAAAACTGCCAGGTTCAGGCACGATTTATTAAAGTTCAGGGGACCCGAAATAGACGTGTCTTTCAATTGAAAGAAGTGCCTATGTGGCAATGAGCTCCAGAGCTGATATTTTCAACATAAGCTGACCATGTAAGGATGTATCAAAACCTACAGGCAAACCCACCGATTCGGCTTTGTTTTGGGAGCTGTGCAGCTTTGAAGATGACCCTTTTGATCACGATTTTTAGGCATGACAAGCAAATGTAGATCAATTACCCTTTGTCAAAGGCACCTAGAGAGCTGTCACTTGCAGCCCATACTAAAACGAACATGCTCTTTCAGAATATCAGCTTCATTTGCCTGTCCAGTTCTTCAGTCCCAAGTACTTTTCACATTTTCATGTGTATGCTGAATCTGACCGAATTTCCGGTACCATCTAACTAGGCTGGTCACTACTCCTGTAGTTTCTGGGTAATCAACCTGAAATTTATCCCGATTGTGCAGAATTTCCCGCTCTTTCAAATGATTCACTCGCCGCATGAATCGGATGCTCAGTTCAAATGTTATATCTGATTGTTTACAAATACGTTTTCTGCAGTGCAACCCTGGGACACATAATCGATTAACTTTGCTCAAAAGTGCAAGGCTTTGTCTACACTTATAGAAAACGCCAATAGGACACCAGCTTATATAGCACGACCACAACCGCTTTACCTTTAAGTAAATTTTGTTGAATAAAATTTACATGCTGTAGTACATTTAGCGGCTCCATACTAGCAAGAATTTATTGATAAAAGTAAGTGTACTGTAAGTGTATTATTTTGCTACATAATATATTTCGAACGTTCAAACACTCAGTAATAACTGAGTTAAAAATAGCAGAAAAATAATATAACATGGCAATTCATTTACACAGCTTCAATACCGAGATATGCATAAAAAACTCCTACCA
Source organism: Sabatieria punctata (assembly GCA_030248155.1). Lineage (NCBI taxonomy): Eukaryota > Metazoa > Nematoda > Chromadorea > Araeolaimida > Comesomatidae > Sabatieria > Sabatieria punctata. Next base: position 4,480 of record JASANB010002130.1, on the reverse strand, counting down.
CATGAGGTTGGATATGTTACACTTTATGCAAAGAAGCGTAAGATCATAGCAGGAAAGGCTTTTGTATAATTCTTTGTCGCATTTTCTTGCCCAGTTTTGCCCATACAAAGTTTTACTGAAGTTTGCTTCTACTTACAAAAGCAGATTTTAGCACTGCGCTTTATGAGAGTACTTAGCAACGTTTGACTCTAAGAGTAACGACAATGGCCTGACTTACCACCTCCAGTCATTACTGTGCCAGTTCTACCACCGCCGTAAAACATGTCTTAATCGATGGCAATTTATAGCTAACTGCAGCTTCTTGTGCACTTTAAGCATCAAGGGCGCAAGGCGTAACCAGCTCTAGCAAAAAAGTCACCAGAAAACATGTGCCAAAATCCTGCAGCGCTTAGGCTTGCATATTGCGCACATTATAGGTGTACGAGATCTATTGAGCTTTTCTGTGAGAGTAGACAAAGCCTTGCACTTTTGAGCAAAGTTAATCGATGATGCGAGCCAGGGTTGCACTGCAGAAAACGTATTTGTAAACAATCAGATATAACATTTGAACTGAGCATCCGATTGATGCGGCGAGTGAATCAGTTGAAAGAGCGGGAAATTCTGCACAATCGAGATAAATTTCAGGTTGATTAACCAGAAACTACAGGAGTAGTGAGCAGCCTAGTTAGATGGTACAGTCATGTCTCGTTAATCCGGACAAGTTGGGACCGGCCAATTTTGTCCGGATTAGCGAATTTCCGGATTAACGAATCAAAGCTAAAACACTGTTTTTTTGGGTCAAAGGCCTAAATGACAGCGTTTTGTAATTTGCGTATCAGATTCTGTAGCTGTGCCTCCTAACTAAAACAAAAAACTTATTTCAGGTGATTATAGCTCCTAAAAAGGCAAAAATATTCACATTCTGACTCAAGGAAAGGCATTATTCAATTGAAAATTCACACCTGAATTGAAAAATTGCGCATGGATTTTGCCCAAATTAACCAAATCCGGATTAACGAATCACTTCACCATACAAATTTCAAAGTTGGGACCCCAAATCTTCTGTCCGGATTAACGAATCCGGATCCGGATTAACGAGTCATATAACATGGGGGAAAATTGGGACCTGGCCTAATCTTGTCCGGAAGGCGAAAATCCGGATTAACGAGGTCCGGATTAACGAGACATGACTGTACCAGAAATTCGGTCAGATTCATCATACACATGAAAATGTGAAAATTACTTGGGACTGAAGAACTGGACAGGCAAATGAAGCTGATATTCAGAAAGAGCATGTTCGTTTTAGTATGGGCTGCAAGTGACAGCTCTCTAGGTGCCTTTGACAAAGAGTAATTGATCTACATTTGCTTGTCATGCCTAAAAATCGTGATCAAAAGGGTCATCTTCAAAGCTGCACAGCTCCCAAAACAAAGCCGAATCGGTGGGTTTGCCTGTAGGTTTTGATACATCCTTACATGGTCAGCTTATGTTGAAAATATCAGCTCTGGAGCTCATTGCCACATAGGCACTTCTTTCAATTGAAAGACACGTCTATTTCGGGTCCCCTGAACTTTAATAAATCGTGTCTGAATCTGGCAGTTTTCATCGTATTCAGTTGTTCTCGATTGCGTTTGAAAGAGCGGGAAAATCTGTATAAGTGTGTCCAATTTCAAGGTGCTATCTCGAAAGCTGCCAATTTGACAGCAGTTGAAAGAGCATGGAGGAGCCAAATCTGGGAGATCCGGCGCAGCACCCTTCTTCAAACCATTACTCCGGTTTGAGTGCGGCCAGAGCGAAACCGACGTGGGTGTGGGGGTTTCATAATAATTCATAATAATTCAAATGAGCCAATAAAAATGGGGGGTCAAAAAATTCCATCGGCCGCCCCCATAAGGGAGCTTGCCTGACTTTTTTTGGCAAGCACTCTTAAACTACTCAAAAAGTACAGCTTAGACATCAATTTTTAGAATTCAAGTCCAATTAGTAAGCTAGAACTTTCAGTTGGAAATTTATGTACCCCAGTGAAACATGCAAAATGTGGCATTTTTTATTTTTGAACGCAAATATTTCAGTGTTTGCCGTCTGGCAGCCCGTAATGTCTTACACCGGCGTGTAGCTAAGATATAGCGCTACAATAATCTGAAATAAAAAGAACGGTCTAGGGGGTTCCAGACGAGTTATGCCCCCCGATAGGGGGGTGAAAAAAAATTTTTTTTCCAAAAATGAAATTCAATGAAAGATTCTTAAACTACTCAAAAAGCACAGCTTAGACATCAATTTTTAGAATTCAAGTCCAATTAGTAAGCTAGAACTTTGAGTTGGAAATTTATGTACCGCAGTGAAACATGCAAAATGTGGCATTTTTAATTTTTGAACGCAAATATTTCAGTGTTTGCCGTCCGGTAGCCGGTAATGTTTTACACCGGCGTGTAGCTAGGATATAGCGCTACAATAATCTGAAATAAAAAGAACGGTCTAGGGGGGTTCCAGACGAGTTATGCCCCCGATAGGGGGCGAAAAAAACTTTTTTTTCCAAAAATGAAATTTAGTAAAAGATTCTTAAACTACTCAAAAAGTTACGCAAAAACCCCGTTCGTTAGGTCTGAATTCCGATCAGCAAGTCAGAAATTCGATATCGAAATTTTGGTCCCATAGTTAAGCGGGCCGATTTTTAGAAGGCCATATCTCGAGCGTGGAGCGTCGAATCTGGAAATTCTTTGCAGGTCATTGATAACTTGTCAATATGTTTTAGTGTTCCAACTTTCAGCCCTCTACGCCCAACTTTCAATTTTGGGTCTGAATAGGGCAAAGGGCCAAGACTCGATCGGTTCAGAGACTGACTCTTAACATGCATTTTGCGAGAAAGTCAACTTAGCTATAAGGGAAGGCCGTTAAGCACTTTTTTTGGCGGATCCGGCTGGTATCCAAATATGTTAAAATAGATGTCAAACGAACACCAACGGTGCATGTTCGAACATTGGGGACCCCCTAGAACCTGAGCTGTACCCCCCAAAGTTGGGTCACCAGCCACTTTTCGGCCCTTTTCTCGACATTTACTCAAACGATCACCATTCACTCGTTTCTCAAGATTCGGATTAGGCGTGCCCATGTTTGGATAGCCCTGACAGTTGCCTTTCAGACGCTGCACACAACGATTCCGGAACGTAACAGGTTAGCGAGATATTCTCCGAAAACTACGAAATTTAGCGAAATTCCGACTCGATTTTTTTCCGAAAAATCGCTGTAGCTTCTGCCATATATGCGGGTCGGATACACTATTTTTGATAGATAATTCACTTCACAAGTGCCAAAGCACAGACTATCTATTTCCAGATTACCACTCCTGAAAGCATGGATATTGAAGTAACTTTAGAGGTCTATAACTCGTGACAAGGTCATTGTAGCGCAAAAATAAGGTCATATTCTGAATCAGCGAAGAAAACTGCATATAACAGTTACTATTTCACGCACCTGTTTGATAAATTTCTTATAATGTGGATGACAGGGCACCAGGCCTAAGTAACTCACTCAGAAGCCGTCCGATTGAAAAATAGAGGTAATTTTCATAATCAGCGGCAAAAACTGCATTAGGTGATGCTAATTCCATGGCTCTGTATCTAGCATATGACAGAATTTAGCAACATTTCAAACCACCATTGCATACCAACTGCAACGGTTTTCTTCGCAAATTCTCAAAATGCCCATATCTTCAGAACTGCTGAACGTAGATAAAAAATATGATTATTTTCAGAATCAGCATCAAAAACTACATAAGAAAAACTGCTTTCTAGCATGATTCTTGCTCATGCTAATGAACAGTGCCACTTTAGAAATACAGCCACTCGAAGATTTGGATGCAAATTTCTCCCGAACCAAAAGGAATCCAGCCAAACCGAGTTCATATTCGTAATCAGCGGGTAAAACTGCACCAGAATAGTGTGTTTGTTTTTAATTCTGAGCAAAAAAATTTTTTTTGACTGGCTTCAAATTGCAAAACACCCCCCACCACCCCCAAAAATTTGCCTCCGAAACGGGTTAATTTCGTTTGGCATTTTGCGTTTTATCTTTTTAGCGAAAATCAGCTTGCCCCCGCATATATGGCAGAAGCTACAGCGATTTTTCGGAAAAAAATCGAGTCGGAATTTCGCTAAATTTCGTAGTTTTCGGAGAATATCTCGCTAACCGGTTATGTTCCGGAATCGTTGTGTGCAGCGTCTGAAAGGCAACTGTCAGGGCTATCCAAACATGGGCACGCCTAATCCGAATCTTGAGAAACGAGTGAATGGTGATCGTTTGAGTAAATGTCGAGAAAAGGGCCGAAAAGTGGCTGGTGACCCAACTTTGGGGGGGTACAGCTCAGGTTCTAGGGGGTCCCACATGTTCGAACATGCACCGTTGGTGTTCGTTTGACATCTATTTTAACATATTTGGATACCAGCCGGATCCGCGAAAAAAAGTTGCTTAACTTTTCTAAGTTGACTTTCTCGCAAAATGCATGTTA
>JASANB010002128.1:0-25538 GCA_030248155.1 Sabatieria punctata | reverse complement strand
TTGTATCAATTTGGTAAAAGTAGAGCAACGCTGTTTGTGCTGTACTAATTCTGTGAGTGCACAGTAAGAAACAAAAAGCATTAGTGTAGACTATCTATGAATGAATAAGAATGCCATCCACTGAAATGAACCGGACCCACAGAAATCTCTAACATAACTAATAATAACTAAATTTTCTATAATGATAACAAGAGAATTTTTCTTTCAGAAATTTCTCAGACTTCTTTCGAAGCGCCATTTTGTACATTTCAGTGGTTTTAGTCACATTTACTCCCCGTTGCTTGCTGATGCATTAGGTAGTACCAAAAGTCAATTAATAGGTGGTGTAACTGGTAGCCTGTGGTCCTTTGATTTCAGGATGAAAACTTGTTCGTCTGTATTCTGCTTTTTCATCTCTCAGGTGCCGACAAGTCTACTTGTTCTGATTTGACAACTGGCAGCGATTATGTTGCACAAAGAAGTATTATCGATAATTGCTGGTGATGCAAAACAAAGTCTGCCTGACATAGTTTACGAGCCAGACTTGGGCGACCCTGCTGATGTGTCGAGAGCACGCACCCTGAGAGCCTCCATCTTAGATCGGTTGTTGTATCATGTAGTAGTTCAAACACCATACACTGACCGTGGACAAGCAACTGGAAGACAGCCCAATGGCATAGGCTTTTGTTGCCTCCTCAAGAATCACCGTTCACATCAAGGACTCATGGAATTCCCAAACACGCTGTATTATGCTGGAGCAGTACAGAACATCGACTCGACCGCCCCACTCACTGAAGTGTGGTGGCCACAACCAGACCTCCCCATAGTGATAATTGACGTCAAGGACGCCACAACACCACACCACCTCGACAGCAAATATGGAATGATGGAAAACCGAGCAGAAGCCTATGTAGTCAATGAGATTCTCACATTCATTGCATTAATCAGTACTATGCATTATTGTGGCTGGAAACATTTGCGGTTCTGAATTAGACGAAATGTATAGAATACTGCTGAGGCAGAGTGAAAAGAAACAATAGCTAGAGGAGAGTAGGAAACATGTTTACATTACATAGTTACACAGTGTATACATTAGGTAAATGTGGAAATTGATCTAAGTTTATGACGATAAGGTAAAAAGCATTTGTTTTGTATACATATTTCTATATTTTTTCATTGTACCGGTCCTGGTAAGGGGCTTTTTGATAAACTAACGGTCATATTTTGAAACTTTTTAGAAAATAATGAGAAATACTGTCATCTTGTAAATATTTTGAACCTAATGAGGTCTACAGAGCTATAGGGCTACAGGTCGAAATCCTTCATGTTCCGCGACCCGCCCCGGTTTTATAAAATGTAGCTCTTAATTTACAAAAATAATCATATCGCTTGAGACTGTCTCTACAAGCTTTTGAGAAAAGAAATTTCTTCTGTCTCTACACACCTACTTTCGCCTCGCCAAGAAAAACTTTTGAAAACGGAAATGGAACGCCTTGTCCAAGCAGCCATTGCTCTATCTGTCCCTAAAGCATCGATGTTTTGGAAGATCAGAACCATCACCAGAAGATAATACACAAACTCTTGTGGTTTTATGGTGATATTAATTGAAAATATTGTTGGTTGGTGAAATGCGAATTACGACAACAAAATTTTATAATAGTATTATGTACACAGTTTGTGCTTTAGCCACCTGCCCTCTAGCGTCTGTTCTCCAGCAATAAAGAAACTAAGTAACAGACTGGAAAATGATTCAATACATAGTGATCCTAACCAATGTTAGCTGAGTCAGACAGATTGACAACAACTAGAGTAGATTCTAGGTAAACAAACCATCGTCTGCCAGTTCCCCAAACTGTCTTTACATCAAAGTGATCAAACTTTTAGATGTTGGTTTTCCACGGCTGCAGACACTGTCTCTCTGTAGATAAAGCGCGGCTAGAAACACCATCACAAAATGACATCGGGGCAAAGAATATGGAGCGGTTGGAACCAGAAGTCGATTACCCTCTCGGTCTACTCTCAAGAGTACTCCACTCTACCGGAGGCGTTCATTTACTCTACAAAGCGCCGTCGTGCGTGTCGTTTTCGAATAGGACCTAGGAGTGCCTGAAGTGATTCTTGTTTCTCGACGGCACAGAAACAGCCCCGCCTTGAGTTCAAGCGTGAAAAAGTTTTTCAATTTTACAAAAAATAATTATACATCGATTTTTAGATGAGCAGATTGTGTTGCTCTATGGTAGCGACGCACAAGCCTCTTACAAGAATGTGCCACCCATGGAGCATCTCGGTGGACGAAGAATCCAAATCCTCACCAACTATTTCTACAACGGGACGTACACGCGAGCGATAGGCGAGCCGGACTTGGACAAACTAGAAAAAGATTTTTCGCCCCCCTAAGTGGTCAGATCATTCTCTTTCAGGATGTGCTTTACCGGCGTGAAATCGATTGCGATGGTCTTTCGCAAAAACAATTGATTTCCAGAGCTGGAAAATTGTGATCGGTAAGCTGGTGGAACATACTTTTGTTCAGAACCAAAATCGACTGCCCCAAACTTATCAGACAGATTGACAATGGCTGCGATGAATTAGATTATTACATCTATTCTACACAGTGACAGCCGGTGGATTATAACTGAAGTACGAGCTTTTACTCGGATGAGTGGTATCCTAATCTGAGGCCTAGCATAGTTGTTGATCTGTCTGACTAGCTTTGTACAGCTGATATTGGTTGGGATCACTATGTATTGATCCATCGATTTATCAATGGCATTTTTCAGTCAGTTAATTAGTTTTTTATTGCTAGAGAACAGGCAACAAGAGAGAGGTTGGTAGGCATCCTGTGTACATAATAATATTGTTTTGTATCATAAAATTTTGTTGTTCTAATTCGCATTTCACCAAGCTACAATCCAATATTAACAGAAAGAAAAAGCAGTTCGTCGGGGAGGAAGCTTTGGTTGATGATGGTAGAAAGAAAGAAACTAAGAAGATTGAAATCACACTCATCGAAGACATGTTTAACTCGAAAAGTTTTAGCTGCTTACTAAACCTGACTTATGCCTCTGCTACATGGTCACCGTGATCAAGTCTCCGTCATATGACGGCAATCTATAGATGTTGCATGCCCGCGCATCTCGAGACCAACAGTGGTCAAAAAGCTGTTTCTCTGATTAGCCCTATATGCGAGCCAACAGCGGGATTGATTGTAATTCTAGTATGGGTGCCTGATTGGTGAAATTCGAAACGGCTGGCCGCAAGGCTCAGTGTAAAAGGGCGCTTCTAGCTGTTTCAAATCAGTTGGTCTGATTTCTCTAGCTTCGATATGGCTGCTTTCTTCCTCTCCTGGTTGTGGTGTTGTCGACCTGTCAATGTCTCATGTGCATTTCCCAGCACAGCGGTATGGTGACCGGCAAGAGTGTTTTCGGATTGGTGGTAAAGGACGTCGGTTGTAGAGACCATCGGGTACCGTGTGCTGCCGCTCCCTTTACACCAGGACCATCGTGATGGATCGATGTAACTTAGGTAGGGCTGGTTCTTGGGTTGAGCATGGCAGAGATAACGTATTGCGCATAGCAACTCAACATACGCAGAGAATAGTCCGCTGAAGCAGGTATGGTGCAAAATAAAGGGAAAACTCCAGCTAATTGTTTTTCATCAACTTCAGGTAAACTATTGCAAACTCCTATTGCTATTTTACAATAGTATAGTAAAACAAAAATTGGTAATGATTAGCAGTGATGCTACTGAAGTACGTAAAAATAATAGTAAAAAGTAAAATTAAGAACCAATAGTAAAGTAAAAATTTAATTAAATTAAGCGGGCAGACTTTGAGATTGGTCAGAAATTGCAAAGAGGACCGTTAAAAAGACGAAATTAAGTACTAGACGGACTTTTTCAGTAGGAATTAGTGCATGGTAGCCCTTCCGGCATTTTTGGCAAGTTTTTCATATTTTGGCAATTACAGCCAATTTTCGGCAATTGCTGCGGCATTTTTCGGTGGCCCTATCTGAAAGTCAAGAAATCTTTTTTACCAACGCTGTATTTTTGGGTATTAGATGTTTCCGGTTTCTCATAGTGCATTTGACAAAGTTTTCAGAGATTTTGTTTCACTGCCCATTTCTGCCCTCTGGAATGGTGGGAGTGGTGTTGGTCCACTTCCAGAAGCATATCGTTGGAAAGACACTGGTCCTAGGGATACAGCACGGATTGTAGGTCTCTGTTAAGTAGGGCCCAACCGGATATCCGGATCGGATCCGGCCGGATATGGCCATATCCGGATCCAGTACCGGATCCGGATATTACCTGCCGGATATGCCGGATATAAGTCACAGATGAGAAAACGTGATTTTTTACGTATTTTTTGAACATAAATATTGCATTCGACCGAATGCTTGATAGAAATTTGCGCAGTTGTATGGTTCTAAAACAGTTTTGCGGCTTGCCAGGAAGTATTTAATTGCTCCTATCGGTCCGGTAGCTAGCGAGCAAACATTTAAGACTGCTGACTCGATTTCGGAAGGCGATCGCTCCTCTCTGAAGCCCGAAAATGTAGAAATGTTGTTGTATAACTTGCGTGCCGGCACAGTTGGTGTAGTGGTTTAGGCCGCAAGGTTCTTAAGTCCATATAAAGATTGGTTAACTTGCAAAATTTGGCAAGATTCGATGAAGGGTTCTTGAAATATTTACGTTCAAAATTGACAACAAACTCTTCTCTTAACAAAAATAATAATACTAATGTGATACAATGAACATCACAAAACAGCCAAGCAGACTGGATTTCTATGTTTAGGATAGTCGCCTTGTTTTTGCTAATTTTTCATTTAATTAAAAATAAAAAATCTGAAATAAAAAAAACTAACTATTATTGAGGCAAGTTTATGCTGTAAATCTTTACTTTACAGAGATGAAAGCGTCTCTTTTCAGTTGCAGAATGAAGATGAATGGCTTGAGACTCTAAACTCAACTCGCAAAGAATGGAAATCTCAACTGAGATTTTTTCAAATTCTGAATTTTTTAGTTTGTAGAACTAGGACAGGTCTACCAAAAGATCGGCTAAGTATACCACATCACATTAGAGAGAACAAATTTGAACATGCAAACAATAATTTAGCCAAATTGCTGTGATGTCAATCATTTTTATCTAAAAATTACGAAATGAGCTGAACTTTCATGCCAAACTGTGTTTCCCCTTCTGCTTTTTCCAGATGAGGTCTGTATCTGTAAAATAGGTATGCCTAATAAATGCTGAAGATTGCATAGACATTCCAACCAAACTCGAAAATGCTTGGAAAGCGTCCAGTTATCAATTTCTAGCCGCGGTGATAAAATATGCAAAAAATATGTACATATCTCATTTTTGTAAGCATATGATATATGCAATATCAATATGGACTAGAAATTGCATGCATATATTCATATGCAATATCACTTGCATCGCAAAAACCCCGATATCATCCAACCATAGTTTGAACTACAATTATTTGATGTTTTGAATCAACTGTTATAGAACAAAGAAATGTATATATGTGGTTTATTGCATTCTAAAAAATTTTAAGTTGATCAATGATATCCGGCATATCCGGATCCGGATCCGGCCGGATATGGGCGTATCCGGATCCGGTAGAAATTTGTATCCGGTCGGGCCCTACTGTTAAGCGATCACTATCGTCCGAGCGATCTGATCGAACTGACTCTAAAATGCGGGCATCCCGAGCAATTCTGCACGATGCGAAGCGCAATCGACTGAAAGTGCACGTGGTTCTGGTATGTCCGTGCAATATCGGCATAGTGGACCAGACCGCCGATAGTCCAGGCGAACAGAGCTATGTTTTTATGAATCTTTCATATATAAAAACTGATTGATATCGTACGTATGTATCACCGCTAGTTTAACGGTATTCCTACACTGTAACAAAGGCCACCAGAGCGTATACTTATTTGTTCAAACCAATATGTCTGTCAAATTGACTAGTGAGATGCACCCATTCTGCTGTTTGTTTTACAACAGGATTCGAAGTAGTAATCGAATCGGACCGGTTCGGAGACAGAGTTCTTACGGCTTCCTTGCCCAAGGAACCCGGAAACGACCCACGAAACAACACCAACTGACCGCTGCACAAAATCTGGGATGCGCTGAGCAAGTGTTTTCTTTCTTTTACCTTTAGATTTAGGTCTAATTTACTATTTCAGTCCCAGATTTTTTGCAAACTTCCTATCAATTGCTACACCTAGTATTAGTCCACAATACATCCGTAGTGTACAATACAATGTAGCGGTGAGATGTCTGGGCTCCAGTGCACACTACTACCAGAATACCATAAACGGCCCGAATCCATGTTGGCCCAAAAAAGTGATGTGGTTATGTACTGTTTTTCTCTATTCACGAAAAGAGTACCGGAGATTTCCGCTTATAAGACCACCATAGTTATAAGACCATGGTCTTCAAATACAAATGTAGGTGGTCAGAAAACTTGGTTCATAGACACCCATTTTCCAGTTGAAAGACCATGGTCTAAGTTTAATTGACCAATTTTAGCACACAATTAACTGTTTTAAAGTGAACAAAAGCTGTCCATCGTGAGAAAACAAAGGCAGAAGTATATAATATAGATAAAACATGTTTCTAATTTTTGTTTTGAACGCAGTACAGTACCTGCTGCTATGCTTCAACACAACCTTTCTTTTTGTAAATTCAAGAAAAGTTTTCAAGTCAAGTGTAAACCGGTCAGGCATGTTTGGAACAGCCATCTAGCCGAAAACAAAGTCAACTATTGGCCAAAAATCCTTTTTTGCGGTGAAATAACTTATTTTCCAGTTATAAGACCATGGTCTTCAAAAGGGCGCCAAAAAGTGACCCTAAATTTGGGCATTTTGCAGTTATAAGACCAGGTCTTATAAGTGGAAAACTCCGGTACAGCGAGCCACATCGTATTCCCAGACGCGAACAGGACCTGTTGGACAAAATTACGAACGGGCAGGGCTGGAAGAAATTCGAAGGAATTCTCGACACGAGTCTTATGGACGAAATAAGCTAGTTTCTTTTTTATCACAAATTGTCTGTTCTTGTTGGGCTTGCCATACTACGATAGAGTTGGTGAACAGAAAATTAAAAGTGTGCGTCCCAAAAATTTCACGAACTTTGTATACTAATAGTACTTATATTAACAATAAAATTTCAAAAAAAAAAAAAAAAAAAAAAAAGTAAATACAGGTAAAAAGTGAGAAATAAAATTCAATAAATAAACGAAAAACAAAAGTGAAAAGTGAAAATAAAATACAATAAAAGATAAAAGTAAAAAATAAGGGTAGAACGTGTATCATCTCTTGGCGTTAACAGTCAACCGGCAAGAAGTGCCTGTTGTGACAGAAGCTTTAGATAACGTCACACCAAGCAACCGCCGTCGGTATCAAGTGGGTGGCTCGCTGCCTCTGGTCACGGCGGCCGCTGCATCCCTCGTGGTTTAGTGGTTCATCCTCTCGGCGTGGCAACGGTCTTGCACCAAGGTTAGTCGTCGGCACAACGCTCCACCCAGGCCACCGAAAGCTGGTTACACCGAAAGCAAGTGGGTAAAATAGAACCAACTGGATCTGCCATTGCGCCAAAGCCGCTCCTACAGCGTGCCACATTGGAGAAAAAGATCAACGACGTCAGGTACACGTCTGACAGCAACAAGGCCAATACCGTTGACCCCTTCGCCGAGGCGGCCGTTGGAGCTGTCCGACACCACGGCGTCACCACGCCAGGCGCTCTCTGGGTTCCTGGCACCCAGCTATCGGCTAGAGTGGCTTGGCAGTGAAAGGAGGGCAAGCGTCCGAGATGACGAATACCGGGGGTTGCGCAATGGACAGCAGGGATCTGAGCGTGGGGCCGTAAGGCCCCACACATCGGATCGGATCGACACCAAGCAGCAGTTGTTTCGAAGCTTCCAAACGTCCTGTTACAAACCTGGTGTGCAGGCTGTCTACTCACTCCAAAAGTCTCGAGGAAACAGCTCATGAAGTGTCACTATGCATGATGATGAAGAATAGTCGAGTTCTGTGAGAAGTCCTCTGCGTGGATCTGACCTTTAATAGGCGTCTACTCAGGCTCAAAGAAACTCTATCGTCTCTTGTGGTTTTGAGTAATGAGCGCGATACGAATAAAAGTAATTTTAGTTGTTTTTGTTATATTTGTGCATTAGAAATTCTGGTGAAAGGAATTTCTGATCAGTTTACATAAGGAAATTACACAATTGTTCACAGTGCAGCAGACTAATGCGTGACCTTTCTATCTGTGCTAAAACTAAGCTTTGCACACTAATCTCTACAGTGGCTACACCGCTTACTTGTTAATTAGAAAACGTTACAGGACGTTAACAATAATTTTTTGACAAACTCAGCTTAGGACGGCAAATAGGGTCATCTCACAGATTACGGTTGGACGAATATATGCATGATTCCTGGCATGCATATATGCAATATCATATGCATACGAAATTCCAATATGCAATAGTCATATGCAAATTGACTGATCTCAAAATTTTGCATATTTTTAGTTTGCATATTTTTTGTTAAAGGTGTTGCTGCACTTATGTTCCAAAGAACGTTAAACGATTCAAATAGTTCTTATATCGACTTGCCGCGGAAAAATCCATAACAACTCGAAAAAAGTACAAATTTCAAAGAGAGCTATTTTGGATTGGCCGATTTCTGATTTTAAGCTAAGCACTAATGAAAGAGTTTGTTTAGCGAATTTTTGCAAGCACCTCATTGCTGTATGAATGTCTGGAATTTTAGCAGAATTGTTTAAAAAACTGATACAATGAACAACCCAAGACAGACTGGATTTCTGTGTTTAGGGTAGTCACCACGTTTTTGTTAATTTTTCATTAAATTAAAAATATAAAATCCCTTGAGCCAGATTATACAGTAAATCTGCACTTTATAGAAATGAAAGCTTCTCTTTCCACTGAACAGAATGGAAATCCACGGCTTGAGACTGTAAACTTAATTACGCACAAAATAAACGCCAAAATACATTTCTTTGCAAATCGGGAAGTCGAACAGTGGAACAGTCTTACTCAAGTCAAGTTGCAGCTCACTTATGCGGCGCTTTTAAGCAAAATTTTTCTGTCAAGGAGTGTTTTTCTGTTAGTTTACGGTTCCTGTAAGACCTCGGAGCCACCGAACCGTCTTTTATATCCGGTTATTCCGTCATAGTCCTGGTTGTCCGTTTACTAACCGGTTTTCCTACGTCAACTATGCTTGCGTTCTTACTAACCCGTATTCTTTTTACATCTACTAATATCTATTATGTATCTTTGTTTTGCTTGCAATTGATATGAAAGCATAAATAAATAAATTGTTCGAAAGCGCACTGGTATAACACAAACTGTTTGCAGTGGTGACGCGTGTGTATTTGCGGTGATTTGATTTTTTATATTTATGTAGTGTATATTATTATATTTGATTTTGATGCAGTTTAGTTTTATAGCAATGCGTGTTTTGGTTAAAGATGAACTCTTACGAAAATGCAAACTGAACTGTATTGATGAATAACGGCCTTGTCTTGACTAGAAGACATCAAGAACAGAGTTTTTCATGGCGCATAGGCAATATCACAACAAAAGTCACAACATCACTGATTAAAATCGAATCCAAAAACACACGTACTACACGGTTTAAGATTCTAAAACTCTAAATACAAAAAATCGCAGGATGACAGACAGATGTTCTGTTACATTCTATTTTATGTCACTGTTTTAACACCGCAACGGTTTCATACCGCCTATAGCCTACCGAAACCTCAATAGCATACGTAATTTCGTTTGGGTAAATGTTTGCCATATTTGGAAGAAGTCCTTACTTGCCGATTTGAGTCTGCCTTGATTGGCAACCGATTTTCGTTAAAAAGTCATTAATACAGTTTTACGGTGTATGCATGCAAGTGCTAGTCAATGCAGTAATAAGAGTCGGCTCCACACGCAGTCATCATAAACTAAACACTTGGCCATCGACACTGCCAGCTTCAAGCGTCCCAATCGACTCTACTATTACAATGGATTAGCTATGAAGCCAATAACCAATTTGACTTTGTTTAACCGGAAAATTAGTCGTTTCTTCTTTGCTCTTATGTTGTTTTGATTATAAACGAATATCGAGAAATCCTTGACCGTTCAACAGCTCTGTTCTGCCCGATGAGCCACTAAATCACTAAATTTACTCGAAAAATGCACTCTGTCACCCTCTCACATACTATCTTTCTATCACATGAGAAGGTTTTCATGTGCTAGCGTAATTTTGTTTGTGCAAGTTCTCGAATGTCACCACTAAAATCAACAGTCGGTAAGTCATATAGATCATAAAACAAACAGGTTTCTCCAACGTGCGAAAGTGAAGAAAATATCTTTATTGTGTAAACAACTTATATGTACATTTATTTATAGACAGTCAACAGTTGAACTGTTTTAGGCGCATCAACCTCGCCACCCCACGAGCATGTTTAGGATGGTGGTCTTCTGTGAGGTGGTGGGTGATTGCCTCCACAGCCACATCCAGCTGGGCCGCCACATGGGCAGTCTTCCTCCCAACTGGCAACTTTGCCTCATCCAGTCGGTACTTACTGTCCGCCGCCAGTACAGACTGCTAAAAAATTGCAAAACATGTAAAAAATGAACGCACTAAGGTTTATTTTTACCCCAAGTGGTGACACCCAAAACTGGTGTGCCGTGTCTTCTTTGTGAGTACCGGAGATGAGGGCGGGAGGCTGGTGGTGGTCGTCAGTGAGCATCGTCCCACCAGTGGCTGATCGAGGTGGACCTGGAGAATTGCATGGTCCACCACTTCGGAGAGAACTTGCCAGTTTGTTCTGCACTGGCCATGTGAGGCCTCTGCTGCTATAAATATATATACTGTTATCAGCTCTGGTGTGACGATCTAGACCAAGACGTGATCATGTTCACACCAATGTCTAACTCATAGTACCTGCTTCAGGTTCTGTTGTAATAATTTACTATTACTTTGACATGTGCTAGACTGTTTGGTTCCATCGTTAGGCACTCAAACCATTTTCCAACTGTTGAGTAAATTGTGTACAGAGACTGATCTGCAAAAAGTGTAAAAAAACCAGATTGGAAAATAAGTCTGTACCAAATCGATAGATTTAGGGTATAGTCGAATGTAAAAAAATGGGGCAATGTTCTATCTACAAAATTTATAAATCTCGCTAAAGAGTCTGATAGAAACTAACCTGTCGTTCGTTTGGTCAGATGTACGCTGACCGAGCCGATGTTTGAGGCTAAATCAGCCGCCAGCTGTGCCACCTTCTCCGTGGCAGCCTTAGCGTTGGCTGCCGCAAAACCGTTCTGACTGTGGAGTCGACTGTTTAAGGTGGAGGTGATGTTGACTAAAACGGTTATAAACCACATTGTACAAGAGTGAGTTTTGTAGACAGTGAGTAGAGTATCACCAATTCTGCAGAAGTATTTGTGTTTAGACATCCGTGGGGACGGATCGTAATAACCGGTTTCACACAATCTTGTTAAAACATAGAGATTAGGCACTCAACTATTCAGTCTTTTTAAACATTACTAAATGTCCATACAATGATAACAGTTGTCTGTGCCGACAAACTAGGTATCGGTGGGGGCGGTTCGATAATGTGAGCCAACTGCGTGTGTTAATTGTATAAAGTGTGTGTATCTTGTTTGGGGGATACAGTACACGTATTGGAAGATAGACCCTGTACCTGGCGTTCTTACACATGGAAAAAAGGACCTCCTACCGAGCGTTCTTATCCGACCCTGCAGCACCCTAATAAAATTTGAGCTGGAAAAGGAAAACCGGTTTGCAGCAGTATTTCGACATCGGTTACTGGAATGAATTCTATGAGAGTGGTGGCTGCATGAACAGCTGGCCAATTCAAGTAGTGGTGGTTGCTCTGGAAGAAGTTCAGTCATATGATTGCTGTGCATTTAACAAAAACGAATTGACATTTACATACGGATGTTACACATTACACGCGTTATTCTCAGTTAGTCATAAATTTTCAAAACAGTTGAAAACTTAGTTACTAATTTTCATTATAGCCGACTACAGCGACCTGGAAATATGGACATACAATTTGTATCGGAGAACTCGTACATGCTGAATATGTAAGTATAGTATAGTATATTATAATAGTGAAATCACTTGAGTACGTTACTAAATATACATACATACGAAATGTGCCTCAACATCACCAATCATGCAAGCGTATTTGGTTTGCATTCCAAACTGCCTGCGAAACAGAAGTCGATTTGGATGCTGAAAGCTCTGATGTCAAACTCATTCAAATGCTTTTGACAGATAGCTGTATTTTCAGTGAACTGGGAGGATCCCAGTCCTCAAAATACTGGGCATGCCCTTGTGCCATGATAAAGTCAGCTTCACTGTATGCATCAGCAGAAGTAAGTACTTGAAAGTCTGACCTAGCGATGCCATCAAAACGCTCTGATAACAATGTCCTGAGATCTGACAAGAAAACAATTTCAGACTGCTGTTGCATGCATATGCATTCGGTGGTCACTGTGTCGCTCGAACACACAAACCCGGCACAGCCTGCCGGGCTCTCTACCGAATAGCTAACCGCTAAAAATTCCCCAAAAAACCATTGAAACATTTTAAAGATTAAAAATTATCCTTACAACAAAAGTCGCTTTCCGTTCTTCAACAGTCCAGTTTCGAAGATCACCGATCCATTGATCGGCCTTGGGGTAACAGTCGATCGAGCCCCACCACTATGCAATCGGTCTTTCCACTGCTTCTTTTTCTGCTTTCCCTTACTGCTGCATGGCTCCGTCTCCGTGTCATTGCTGCTCTCATCAGATGAAATGTCTTTGAGCTATAATAAACCTGTCATACTACATTGTAGCTGGTACATAGCCTACCACAAGGTGACAACCAAATAAAAATTACTATGCAAATATTAGAATCACTTACATTGAGAAGAAACGGATCGTCCCATCCGATCGTAATCGTGCGTCCTCCCTCAGCCATAGCAGCGTCACCTTTAAACGGCCTTCTCTGAATGAACAGACACAATCTCAGACAAACAGAAACAGCTCTGTCGAACTCTCGGTTGATCCCAAGGAGCTCTAGAGCAACACCAACAATAAGTACAAAAAACAACACCCTATATCTTCAGAGTCCTCCTCTACTGAGACCAAGCGTTAGTATAGCTACCTTTCTTAGCAAGGGGCTGCTCTCTTGGCCTTCATAGTCGGGAGCCACACGAGAGGAACGGTCAGAGTCCTCTGACGAATCTGGGACTGTGGCGTCCAGGAGCGCCAGAAAGTTGATTCTGGGGGAGCGCACCGGCTCCAGTGCCAAAACGTCGGACTCGCTCAGTCTCGGCGGCAGTCGGTGAGAGTGGAGTCGACGTGGACTCTCTAAAATCTCCTCCTGCTGGCGACAGCATCTTTCTCCAGCCTAAAACCTAGAAAAACAGAAGCACTAAAACTAGTTTCATTCACTCGACTGCTGATAAGAGGGAGCAAGCTAAACCAAGCCACCAGTAAAAAACGACACTGACCAGCTGTCCGGGCAGGGTTGCCAGGTTTCAAACGCAGTTCACCCCCATAAATACCCTAAAAAACCTCCTAGAAACTCCTAAAAAATTAAAAAATCCTAGAAGAAACTCCTAAATTTTAAAGCACTTAAAATTTGGCAGACGAATTTTTTCAGTCGAATTCGGTCAGCCAGACAGTTTACCCAGGTAATTCATACGTTTCTCCTATTTTTGACAAATATTTTTTCTCTCTACCTCCTTCGCAAACGGGGTGTACCCACCCAAAACCCTCCTGAATACGCCACTGCAGTTTACTACCAAAGTATAGTGTAAAAAGATTTGAAAATGCTTTGAAATCGTTCTACATCAATGAATGCTACAGTAGAAATATAGTAAACACATGAAAAGAAAGCTAAAAACTCTGCCTTTAGCCTATAAGTTAGGCATTTTTTCATTCCCATCTGTCAAATCTTATATAAAACCAGGCAAAACAGAGCTAATAGGTATTACAGGCGTGAGGGTGGCAGATGAAAAGTAAGTTTTACTGTGTTAGCCAAGTCAATCATCAATCTATAGCGAAATTTGTTCGCTGAACTTACAATGTGCTGTAGAGTAGGTAGAACAAAGAAGACCGCAATGGGAACATGACCCAATTAGATGAGGACAAGACAAAGATATATAAAAGTGAAGCAAAGCTCATCTTATCAGTTCACAAAACATAAGGTTGCCAAAAATTCATTTTTAACTAGGAACAGGTGATTTTTGAGAGAACGCCAGCAATATGAAGACGGATGAAACTGAAAATCCTAAAAAAATCCCAGAAAACTCCTAGAAAAATCCTAACAAAACACAAAAAACTCCGACCCATAATGTAAAAGCTCCCAGAAAAATCTCCTAACTCCAATCTCAAAGTTTTCCTCCAATGCCAAATCAAAAACTCCTAACCTGGCAACCCTGTGTAGTAGGCCGGGTCGTTAAATAACGGCCAGGCGAAGGAATGAACTAATTTTAGACTAGCCGGGCGATGACGCGGGGCGAGAGGTCGTCAGTGGCACCCGGCGATTACCACGGTGTTACATAAAATAATTACACAATGTTTACAGACACACCTGCAATCATGCACGGCGAAGAAGAAAGAGATAGGCGCCCAAAAGAAAAAAAAAAAAAAAAAAACGTCGACGCAAAACCATGGGTACTCTGTAGGGCCCGACGGGATCCGGTTGAATGGTAAGTTGTACAGTTGGGGTGCCGGGCGTCAAAATTAGCCGGGCGAAAGCGGCCAGACAGCGACCTCCAACCAGGGCGTTGATAAACTACCGGTTTGATGAAGAGATATGTAGGTAGGTAGGCCGGGTCGTTAAATAACGGCCAGCAAGGCGAAGGAATGAATTAATTGTAGACTGGCCTGGCGATGACGCGCGGCGAGAGGTCGTAGATGGGACCGGGCGATAGGCACGGTGCTGCGTAAAATAAATACACAATGTTTATAGACACGCCTGCAATGATGCACGGCGAACAAGAAATAGATAGGCCTCGGAAGAACGTCGACGCAATAATAATAATAATAACGACAAGTTATGCTGGGTTGCAGGGTCAGATAAGTGCAAGGAAACAGACTCACGCTGCCTGACAACAGTTCTTTACAGTAGCAGTCGGTGTAGCATAAGTTTCACTAAACACGGACACTAAAGGTAACAAATAAGAATGCAGGTGAGCTGTTGCTGCAGACCGACCGCACGGAGCCTGAGCCATGGAACACAACGCGCAAAAAGACACTGGCGGCCGCCATTACAACCGCTCACTTGGAAGGGGTTAAACGTCGAATTCTAACACGATAAGGCAGCTAGTTGAATTAACGCTTAGCGCTAATAATATCAGAGACGGCTCTAATACACATAGTACCGGTTAGCAAAACAGGAACTGTGCTCTATAACACACTCAGTTTAGGTGTGTGGAAAAATTCGTTTCACTTCTTACCAAATGTAAACGTTCTTTAGAATGTTTTCACTGGGTACCTGCAAGTTCACACTATACTGTAGCAATAGGCAAATACTTTATGAACAAACGTCGATTGGAAGGTCGTGCGGAAGCTCGGTTGCTGTGTTATTCGTTTTGTCCTTATGCTTTTGCTTTTTACGCTTTTTAGTCGGTTCCAGAGGAGAATCACACGCATGCTAAAAGCAAAAGTTAGTGGACAGAAGAATAAATTGAACTCACCGAAATAATTTGGCAGTCAGGATCAAGAGCAAATTCCACTTTTCGCTTTCGCACGGTCTCGCCATACTTTGTTGGCTGAAGAGTTAAACTGTATACTGTAATACGTTTTATTACAGTGGGTAGTACCTGAACCTGAAACCTGGGTATTAACCTGAAAATTGTGAACCTGAACCTGAACCTACTTGAAAATAAAAGTACTTACTTGACACCTACTAGGTTGGTACCTACTTTTCAGGCTTTTCTTGTTTTTGAATCCTCGTTACCAGCGGAAACAAAAGGATATAACTACCGACTCAACGACTAGATACCTGGAGACATAGCATGTACGCCAAACCTTGACAGACCGGCCAGTCAGCCCAATCTCACCACCTTCTCGCTGCTCAACTTTATCCACACTCACTGACTTTTCGAATCATTTCTAACAAATGCGTAAATATCTGAACAAACCCGTAACTCAACAAGAATTGTAACAACAAACTACGGTAGGCGCCAATACAAACACAGGTTTTAGTAAAAACCTATTGCACGTCAATTGCACAAATTGACACTCCGGGCAACCAACTAATAGCGACGATCATACAAAAAAGCATGAGACGAGTTAGGTTGAAAAGAACGCTCGCTAGTGGCCGGCATTTGACGTTCTTGCGGAAAGCCCAAACGAGAGTGCACCGAACGCCGTTGGTCAACTTGCGGACTGAAGGTGTTAGCCTGGACCAACCCGTACTGACGTCGCACCACCACCGATTCCGCCGTCTCACTCACCAGTTGGCGTAGTGGTTTAGGAATTAGAGAGTTTGCATAATCGCACCGGGCACGGTAACTACGAGAATCAGTGGACGAGGGAAAATTATAATTACGGTCTTGCTGAGGAGGCGGGGGCAAATAACGGTCTAGAAGAGGCGGGTAGTAACTACAGTCACGGGGAGGAGGCGGGTCGTAACTACAGTCACGGGGAGGAGGCGGGTCGTAACTACAGTCACGGGGAGGAGGCGGGTAGTAACTACAGTCACGGGGAGGAGGCGGGTCGTAACTACAGTCACGGGGAGGAGGCGGGTAGTAACTACAGTCACGGGGAGGAGGCGGGTAGTAACTACAGTCACGGGGAGGAGGCGGGTAGTAACTACAGTCACGGGGAGGAGGCGGGTAGTAACTACAGTCACGGGGAGGAGGCGGGTAGTAACTACAGTCACGGGGAGGAGGCGGGTCGTAACTACGGTTGTGGGGAGGAGGTGGGTAGTAACTAGGTCGTCGGTTGGCTTGCTTTACAACATGACAAAAGTAGGTCCGATGTCCTCGCTCGCCACACCGATTACACCTCAACAGACGCCAGGTTTGCCGGTGCCGGTAACCCCTTTGACACGAACGAAAATTGCCACCCCTCTCTCTGTAGGGTCTCAACTGAGTTTGAGCTCTAAACACATAATAAGTTAGTCCTTAATATACAGATTCAGCCGGCACTTCTAACGGAACTAGCAACTTAATGCCGCGCAAAATGAGTTTGCCCTTGGCTGTTCGTACATACGCAGACTGGCAGACATTGTCCTGTCCAAAAACCAACTTGGTAATCAGAGCTAAAGGCCATTGGGCCCGGGGGGGGTTGACTCCTTTAGCAAAACAACTGTCCCCACTTTTGGTTCGAAATTCGCTGTGGCGTGCCCCTTTTTTGCAAGATTTTTTCCGTGGATCTCCCTCAGATTCAAGAGGTACTGGCCTTCCCAAACTTTCCAAAAATAATTTGATAGCCTCTGCGTTTTCCGCCAATAGTCTGCAAAATGCTCAGCTCTTTGTTATTCGTCCTGGTGGGTTGTAGTCGGGGTCCTCTGGGTTGGCAACCATGGGTGGGAGCAAGTTTGGCCTCCCCCCCAACAGATGAAAGGGAGTTAGCAGCACATGATCAAATGATTCATCAGGAGAGACAAGTGGCCTAGAATTCAACAGTGCCTCGACCTCTGTTAGAACTGTGTACAGCTCCGGCAAATCTATGAGTTTCGCTCCTAAGGGACCGTCGTTTAATTAAACTTGCGCCGCGCAAATTGGCTCGCGCAAAAGCAAATTGCGCCGCGCAAATTTCTCACAGTTTGCGCCGCGCAATTTGTTTTTGCGCGGCGCAAGGAACTTTTGCGCGGGGACGAGGCTTCCAGCCGCAAAAATCTCAGAGCGCCATGTGGCTAGCGGCCGCCTGTGTACGCCGGATCAATTAGCGGGTGCATCAAATGATACAACAGTTTGACAGTTGAACAAAGGCCGCACACAGGCAGGCTATGCGAACACATGTTGAGCAGACAGAGCTTGCAACTCATGGGAGCTAACGTGCTCGCTCTGTGGTGTAGTAATGGCGGTCGTAGTGTTACATTTTTTCACTGCCGACGTCAGCAACAGATTTTTCGGATTGAATTTGATTGTGATAATCTATGTCTATTTCTAAAAATGACTTCAAATGCGACTTGTTTATGTATGGTTTATAAAATATGGTTTGTTCAATATGAATTAGAAAGAAAATAGTTTAAAAATCTCGATAACTGAGAAAGAAAATTGGTAAGAAGACTGTGCAAGACAGACAAGCAGTCGAAAACAGACTGGATGGGTCTAGATGATTGAGGTCCGGAGGGCCACCTGTGTTGATATAGCATTGCGCTGGTCTTTGACTTCATCGAGTGTGCCGCTATTCTATTCAGAGCTATAAAGCTCAAACCCTTTAGGTGGTACCTTATGCCAAGTCAACAATGATGCACCGTCTTTAGCGTTAATCTACTGACCGAAGGGCAGGCAGTGAGCACAGCCGCAATTTTCGCAGTACATCTGTTTGAGTACACCACTGTAGACCAAGTAGCTTTTGACGGTTCCTGACAAACAGCGATCCTCGTCTGGGAGTTGTGCCAAAAACTCAGAATCGTTTGATGCCCACTCACGTAAATTGAACCCAGCCAGAGCGAACAATCGTTTTGCCTCAGAGTAAAATTGTAGAGCTTGCTTTTGGGAGGTCAGGGACACCAAAACATTATCTACATAGATGTTTTCTGCGATCAATTGCGAAATTTCGGATTTCAAGTCGGCGCGGTGTAAATGGTGTCTTATTGTGGCCGCCAGCAGAAATGGGCTACAGATAAGGCCGAAACTGACCCGACGAAACCGATAGGTTACTAAGTTGGATTTGTGGACACTCGAATTGGACAAATCTGAAATCCACAAAAAGCGCATCAAATCGCGCTGGTCTGGTTGCACTACAACCTGGAGAAACGCTTTCTCCAGGTCGCTAAGAACGCCGATTTCATGCAACCGGAATCTCATAATTAGTCCACATAAATCCTCCAGATCGACTGGACCACAGAAGAGTACTGTTGCTATGGGTATTCGAATCTGAATTGGGTATGGGTATGGGTAGGTATTTTTTAAAATACCCATACCCGGGTATGGGTATGGGTAGGTATTTCAAAAATACCCGGGTATCGGGTATAAATCGGGTATTTTTCATTAAAATCGCGAAATTCCCTAAAAATGCCAGATTTCAAATGGTTTTGGAAAAATAGATGTTAAACCGCTTTTTGGACAACTATTATGTGCTCAGTGTAGCTAATGTATTGAATTGAATTGGATTGAAATTTTTACTTCCCAGGCACACAACAGAAAAGTACACGAGCACAAGACAAAATGAAAAACAAATCAGCAAGTGCAAGGAAGAAGGATTGAGTTAAGCCAAATGGCTATTTTAGAACTCAACCCTATCTGTTAGTAAAACGCGAAAGGTCGATGCGACTGACTGCCTGTTGAAAAGCTTTTAAAGATTGAGAATGAACGATTTCATCTGGCAGGCTGTTCCAAATCGGAACAACCCTGCCAGCAAAAGAATTATGTCTGACATTAAAATGTCTGAAGAACGTTACAGTTTTACTTCACAGTTACTAGAACAGCTGTGAATTTTCGATACTTTGGTAGATTAACATTGGCAAAAAACGAATCAACTTTCTGGAGTATAATTTTGATAGCACTTCCTGATTCTGGATCACCAAACATAGTTGTATAAGATTGTGGTAAATACAGGGTGATTCACATATCCCGCCAGGTTTCGCAAGGTCAGAACTTTTTTATTTGTGGACCGAATCGGCTGATTTTTTAACATGATGTGTGGACACACTTCGGATTTTACTTATTCAAGTTTCAACAAATTCCATGCACATCATCACTAGTTATGCACTTCAACGTGATGGTCACTGTTTTCAATCACTTTCTGTGCCCGCTGGTGGTATTCCACCCTCCATGCTGGTTGGTGGACGCTTTTGCGAATCTTGTTGGACAGACTGCCCTCGTAGATCAGCCATTCATGCCACCAGCGGATGCTGGTATCTCTTGGAGGCTCGCGTTCTATCCCAATTTGCAGGCGGAACAATCTCAGTGCTTTTGGTCGACTCAAACTGCACAGCGCATTTTGCACGTTCTTTCACAGAAAAAGCTATCACCACAACTGCTAAAAATTTCGGTTTGTGTTGAAAAGTGAACAAAGCGTCAACCCGCTATGGTTTAGGAATCTTTTCAACACTCAAACGCTAGCCTAATCGCGCACAAGCCAAATTTATTTAGGGCCAATGTTGGAAATTTCAGTCTGCGGTAGAATTGCCCGTTTTCAGGCATTTCATTATGAAATAAGTTGAAATTTTAAACAGTAAAATATGAAGTATATACACATATCATACCCAAAAATCAGCCCATTCGGTCCGCAAACAAAAAAGTTCTGAGCTTGCGAAACCTGGCGGGATATGTGAATCACCCTGTACTTCCCTCAGGATCATGATCAAATGCAAACAAATGTTCTAACCAGGGTTCTAGCCTTCTAATTAAGGACCAACTAAATTTATTAGCCTTACAACGGTACTTTTCCTCAAAAAGGTAGCAAAAAATATAAGCCAAATTTCTGTTATACGGCGGGAATCTATCGGAAGCCCTGTCCATTTGAATTGTTTGTTTACGGTTTTCGACGCGAATTTATTGAGTAGATAGATACTGTAGTGTCATTTTACCGTCCGACTGGTATGCGTCATAGTTGCGTCAATTAGTATATCACTTTGGTAGGGTGGCTGATTTGTTTAACTTAAGCGTAACCACAAGTTTAAAGCTCGATTAGAGCATGAACTAATGCTTAAATTAAATCCTGATTCTAAACCTGACCCCAAGACTACGCACAAGCGTAAATATATATCGGTAATTGCGATGTGGGGGTACTGTCCGTGTACAAAATTTTCGGCAGCTTTTTCACCAAGGGCCGTAAGCAGGTACGGCGTTACGGTAGTTACTTGATTTTCAGGAAAAATTACCGGGCTTCCGATAGGTTCCCACGATATAGAAGTAAACGATAGACAAGAAACTTCGCAAAAGACTTTTTACGTACTGTACGTACTGTACATTTGCAAAAATTCAGCTTCAGTCAAAGACCATGTTTAATGCATGTTATATTGTTATGTATATATCTACAGTATGTGCTGTGAATTTTCCAGTGGGAGATTGAGGTGTATAACAACCCAGAGCATTCCTTTTCCCGGAAACGTTTTTTCAGTAAGACGTTTTCATGTCGTTTTCTGCATAAATTTAAAAAACGCCAAAATGCATAATTATACAATTCTTGAAACAAACTGGGTGGATAGCTAACCGTTCTGAAACAGTAAAGTGACTGTATGATGCATGGTAAAACCGGTATTGCTACTTAACACTTCATTGAGAAAATTTTTGCACAGTTTTTATAGAAATCAACGTGTGTGTTTGTAAGATTTTTTCTAAAAATACCCATTCAAATACCCGGTATTTTTCGAAAAATCGGGTATACCCGGGTATGGGTATTTCAAAAAGTACCCGGGTATGGGTATACCCGATTTCAGGTAGTTTTGCTCAAAAATACCCAGTTTCGGGTATGGGTATGGGTATACCCGATCAACAGTACAGAAGAGGTTGTCATTCAAACTACGCGCGTCTCTATTCGGTTGACTGCTGGCATCGTAAACCACCCTGACCTTTGTGGTAGTGCTGCTGGGCTTGACCACACAGTGATGTGGTACATAGTACAGTGGTCCTACAGGTGGAGAATCGTTTGGGATCTGCTCTATGATGTCTAAGGCTAGGTATTCTTGAAATATCCGATTATAGCTCTGTAGCAACCCTGTGTTTTCTCTCAGCCGGTTCAGGAGAGTGCATAGTCGATTGAGAGCGACACAGTAGTTGTCTTGGACAACTATCTCCTTAAACCGCTTGGGGTAAGCCACCTGGTAACGCTGCTGTTCGGTCAAGTACACGATAGATTGGTTGAATTCTTCTTGCGTGTTTTTGTCCTCCTGTTTTTGTCCTGACTGCTTGATTCCTAGGGAGTCCAGCTGCCATAGCCGTTCGATTGAACTCTCTACTGTGTCTACCACACGCGAGTTGACTGTTGCTACTGTGACTTGCATTGGTGCTCTGCAACTAGGGACTTCAAAAAACTGGCCCGCAGGCATAAACCCTAGCTTTGAGCTTACGAGATAAACTTCAGGAGTCAAAAACACAAGAGGTTTCATCTCTACAATTCGGAAGAAGTAGTCTCCTCCTATCAGAATGTCGATTTCTGTTGGTCTGTCAACACCGTCGGGTGGGTCAGCTAATCGGTAATGAGAAAGCTTAACCAAGGCAAGGCTTAACCAAGGCTTCTATTAACGTAAATTTAAAGCATTTGAAGCGAATTTAACCAGTTATTGTGCCTATTTCAGTTAAAAACTTGCTTGAGTTTCTTCCGCATTTTAGTTTCCTTTCTGAGCCATTAGGAAACCGACCCAACAGCCCTGAATCGTACCATATTCTACACCAAAATGAAGCTTATAAAATGCGCTACGAAGTTATTAAATAAAAAAGTGCCTCTAGGGGGTTTCAGCCGAGTTATGGCCAGTCAAAGAGGTCGAAAAATTTTTTTCTTCTAAAACAAAATTGGACTGCAGACTCTTTTAAGTACTCCAAAAGTTACGCAAAAACCCAAATTTTTATATTCCAACTCAACTCCAGTGGTAGGTAGGTTAGAAATTCGTGTTTCAAATTTTGGTCCCATTTAGGAGTAGAAAGATTAGTAAGATGCCGTGGCAACATTTGATCTTCATAGCTTATCGACCTGTATCAATGTTTGTCTAGCCGACTGTGTTGAATACATATATTTTAGGAGACGATGCAAGACAAATTCGTTTTCGGATGTACCATTGTACAACAACAGCTGACTGGTGGAGAAGATCATAGCCAGATAGTGTTGTTATGACTGACACGTTGGTCGGTTGTGGTTGCAGGCGCGTGGATGTGGCTCGGCAATGCACGGTGCCCAGTGTAGTGTGGCGTAGGCAACAAGTCCGGCCGGGTTTTATCTAGCAACAGTAATAATAACTAGGGTTCCGACGATATATCGATATCGATATCGAAAAGTCGATATATCGACCCTTTTTCCAATATCGATATCGATATCGATATCGCGATATTTTGCATCGATATTTTCGATATTTTTTGTTCTGAAAAGTAGGAAAAAACAGAACTGACACCTAGTTTATTTCCCTGGAATAGTGTCAAAACCTAACAGTGGCATGATAGCTCTCAGAAACGTCAATTTCTTGGCATTCTCAGCTTTCAGACAGCAACAGTTAGGTTCTTAAATGTCTGCAGCAACACTGAAGAGCTGCTCACTCTACTGTACACACTTGAAGCAGGAGGGCAGAAGCAGACATGGGCTAGCATTTCGGCTGAGGGGTGGTAAATTTTTAAATCCTGGGGAGGTAACGCCGGCTGTTGGGTGATTGAAAGGATGGCAAAAAGTCCGATTTTCTACTAAAATCAAGGATTCTGTCCTATTTGTGATTAAAATAAGATGAAATACAGCTATTCTGTCTGAGCTCATTTATGCCTAATGAGGGTGGGGCATCGGCCTGAGGGGTCAACCTTTTCATTGAAGGGCTTCAGAAGGGCAACTACCTTTCTTAGATTCTCTACTTAATTTATATCAGACCGCTGATTGCATCAGTGCTTGACTGATAACCAGTGAGAGCAGTTTGTTCTTTCAAATCTTGAGATTTTCTTGCTTAACTATAAATATCGATATCGATATCGATATCGATCGATATTGAGTTGAAAATATCGATATCGATATCGATATCGAATATCGACGAATTTTGATATCGTCGGAACACTAATAATAACGGGGTAGTAGGCACGGCGAACACTAATGCACAGACTAACTAATCTGACAGGGCAGCGCAGTAGGCCGACCTGCCAGTTACGGCTAAGGTCTATTACAACTCAGGGGTGACACCTAAGGTAAATCACCACTTCGTGCAAATTCCCAATCACACCTGAAACGTGCATGCACAACTACAATACGTACGCACTCACATGACACCACCCCCCTCCTTTAAGAAAGAGGCGGTGTGCCGGCAGAAAGATAGAATAACATAAGTCTTCACAACAACGTATCACAAATCGTAGGTCAATCGTTGGGGTTTCTTGATCTGCTGCCGGTCTCTCAGGTTGTAACGTTGTTGTGGCGGCGTGTAGAACGGTGTGGCTAACTGAGCCTGTTGCTGAGGTGGCAATTGAGGGGGAGTCTGCTGCCCACCTCCAGCTTGTCTGTTTGGTCTGACCATTTGCAACACATCCTCATTGTCTGACGGGCTATTGGTATAGGCATAATGGCGCTTGCAACGGCAAGCATTGACAACTTGCCGATCTTCTAGATGGTAGGTCCAAAAGCCAAGGACTTCCAAGATCCTCAGAGGCGAAGTGTAAGGTGACTGGCCCTTTCTGACTTGCACGGCTGGTCTTCTTACACGGACCTTTTCTCCCCTCCGATATGGGCCAGGGTAGTACAGCTTGCCAATTAGCTGTCTGTCCACTGCTGGCTCCCGTGACTGCGATTGAGGTTTTCTGACCGTGTCTGGCGTAGATTTTGCAGTCGGCTTTGGGAACTGGAACGGCAGGCGGGCTGCCCATCCAAAAAGCAGCTCAGATGGACTCTTCCCTTGGGTAGTTGGTGTAGCCCTGTAGCTAGCCAGGAAATCGAGCATGGCGGCATCCCAGACATGGCGGTTGGGGTCCGGTGGCAGTGTCTCCACAACACCCTTCAACGTCCCATTGAACCGCTCCACCAGTCCATTGCGCTCTGGACTGTATGGTGTGATGCGCATGTGTCTGATGCCCCTGCTGGCCAAGAAGTTGACAAACTCATGGCTGATGAATTGAGGGCCGTTGTCGCTGAGTAACTGAGCTGGGTGACCATAGCGGGCAAACACTTCCTTCAGCCAGTTGATAATGGTAGTGCTTGTGGTGTCCTCCGTCCACAACACTTCGGGAAACTTGCTCATGTAGTCGACCAGGACTACACAATATCCACGTCCGTTTGGCGCGTTGGCAAAGCGGCCCGTGATGTCGATAGCGAGCTCAGTCCACGGAGTGGTAGGCGTTGGTCGCTCCTGAACTGGCTGTTTCACGCGTGGTGTGGATTTGGAACTCTGCTCACATGGTTGGCATGCCTTGACCGTGTGTCTGACCTGTGTGTCCATACCAGGCCACCAGTAACATGTGCAAAGCAGATGTTTCATCCTGTCGATTCCTGGGTGCCCTTGTGCGCAAGATGTAGAATCGTTTGCCACAGTGCTTGAGGCGCCACCACACGACCTTCACGCGAAATGCATCCATCTTCTAGAGTCAAAGCATGCCAGACAGACTTGTAGGGACCAAGTGCTGGCGGCAACCGTTCCTTGGGAGTACTGCGTTTTAGGTGTTCCATCACCTGCTGCACTGTTTGGTGTGTCGGTGGTCGAGTGGTTGGTAAGCTTTT
>JASANB010002127.1:0-55980 GCA_030248155.1 Sabatieria punctata | reverse complement strand
AACATACATGTGCATAGTCGACGGCTCAGGGAGGGACGGCCAGGTCTATGTGCGTGTTTGCCTGGATATAGGTGCAAATTTTCGGTGGGAAATTCAAAATTTGTCCAAAATTTTGGCTAAAAATACAAAATTTTCGGTTAAAATTCAAAAAGTTTCGGTAAAAATCGAATTTTCGACAAAAAATTGCCAAAAAACCACTTTTCTCATTGAAACATTGCCAAAAAATCGAAAATTTCCACGAAAATTTGAAAAAATTTCGGGTTTGGTGCGTAGTTGCCTGGAGGAAGGGTGCGTAGTTGCCAAAATTGTTTTCTGTGGCTTAAAAACACATATGGAGGCTTTCTAGTAGCCTCTAGCAGCGTTTGGTAGATTTTCATTTTCGTCCCCCTCCTGTCCCCCCTGGGCACCCCCATGCACATGTATGTAAGGGAAAGACTTGGGTTAAGGGGGTTAAGTGTACCTCGTCAAAGCGCTCGTTGAAGTTGGTTCTCACAGCCTCGACCAGCTTGCCCAGCGCAGGTTTATCTTCGCTGTAACAAAACAAAATACAACCGGAAGGAACACCTGGTCAAATTTGGCAGATACGGACTAGCATTTCGACTGAGCGGTAGAATTACCAAATCCAAACGGGTGGCTTCTTATTCGTCAGTCTCTCCACTTTGGTCTATTCAAAATCTGATTCAAAAGGGTGCCGGGACCGGAGTTTTCTCTTTATCATTATCTTAATCAGGGGTTCCTGCGGCTTCTGCATGAGCAAAATTCCCGCACCTTTCCCTGAGCAAAGTCAAAATTCCGTGACCAACCAGTGTGAGAACACTTTGAAATAATGACTTTGAAAAACGCGTTTCAACGGTATTGGGAGGGTAAATTTCCAGTTTAATAGTAGTAGAACGTCAGAATTCCAATTTTCAATAGGGTGGTGCCATACATGTAACAGGTCATCCGCCGATGGGGGGAGGGGGGTTGGGGGGGTCTGAGCCAAAATTTTGGGGGAGGGGGGGGTGGGCACTAAAAACGCTCAAAAATCGAAAAAATCGCAATTTTTTTGGCTAAAAATTGCCAAAAATCGCTAATTTGGGCTGAAATACAGCTAAAAAGTGCTGTTTTGCAGGCGATTTTGGCAATTTTTGTGTGTGAAATTGTAAAAAATTGCAAAAATTTGCTCGAAAATTTACTTGCCAGAAAAATCGGAGGGGGGGTCGGTGAAATCGTCTCGGGGGGGGGGGGGGTCCCATCCGGGGGGGTCTGGCCTATTTCGGGTGGGGGGCAGACCCCCCCAGACCCCCCTGTTACATGTATGGGTGGTGCACAAAGTTCTGAGCGAGCTTTCGGCTTTGGGCTGAGCGG
This sequence comes from Sabatieria punctata, assembly GCA_030248155.1. Taxonomy (NCBI): domain Eukaryota; kingdom Metazoa; phylum Nematoda; class Chromadorea; order Araeolaimida; family Comesomatidae; genus Sabatieria; species Sabatieria punctata. The sequence goes on along the minus strand of JASANB010002127.1, from coordinate 54,633 downwards.
GTGGTACAATTCTGAGGGAGCCGTTCATTTGGGCGTGTCTCATTTTGGCGTGCGTTCATTTGGGCGTCTGTCAAAAAATCTTTTTATATAAAATGTAGAAAACTATGTAGGCCTCCAGACAGTCAATGCTTGGTTGTACTAGGGGGTTTGAGGATTACCCTAGCTAGACCCACCCACCACTCCTCCCGAGACCCAAAAATTAGGGACCCCCGACCCATCAATACAATCTCCAATTTTTTGGCTTAAATAAATTGCTTGGAAAGCCTTTAGAAACTGAATTTGGCGTTTCGGCTGCTAACGTTTTAGAGAAATCGGTTTTTCGCTCTTACCCCTCCCGACGCGCGACCTGTTGTATGGTCTAACCTGTTTGCAATTGTCGTTTGTAATTAGTTGTAGCTTAGTTGAGCCCTTTGTTTGCTGTTTCATAGCAGCACTGATGAATTATCGATTGTTGCCGTGTATATCTGGATCAAATGAGATTAAACTTTTGAGATTTCTTCCATTTTTTACTAAAAATTTCCGACAGACGCCCAAATGAATCCACGCCCAACTGTGCACGCCCAAATGAACCCAACCCCAATCCTGAGCGGCGGCCTGGCAGGGGTACCACAGACTTCTGAATATACAGGGTGGCCCAGTCAAAGTGATACACTTTCCTTTCGCTCCATGCAATTTGGCGCCTTTAATGCAAGGTTTTAGTTCAGAAATAAATTAGTTCGGGTACCTAAAATACGATACAACACTTTTCCCCCACTCCGTCGCGTAATTTAAACACTGTAAACGATGGATGCCAATAGGAAAAAAGTTGAAAACTTGCTAAAATCGGAATTTACGCTGCAAGAAATCTTCAAGAAGTGCTCGGAAGCTGGAATGAACAGACTTTTCGTTCATCGTGCCCTCAAACGGTTCCAAGAGACTGGCTCTACAAAAACTAGACAGGGTGGTTCCGAGAAAACAGTGAGAACCGCACAGCTCATCAAGAAAGTCAGAGAGAAAATTCGACGAAATTCGAAGCAGTCACTGCGTTCGATGGCCAAGCAGTATGGCACCGGAAGGGCCACCAAGCTGAGAATTGTGCATTAGGACCTCGGAACGAAGTGCTATAAACTGCGAACCCGCCAGGCTCTTACCGAAAGTGCGAAAGCGAAACGGTTGCTTAGAAGCAAAAAAGTCCTGTCTCGGCTGAAGACCGGCACGCTCCCAAACCTAGTCTTCTATGATGAGAAGCTGTTCTCAGTCCAGCAATGCTTTAATCGCCAGAACGACCGAGTACTTGGCCGAAGCACTGCAGATCTTGATCCAAATGTCCGAACGGTCGCCAGGACCATGAAGCCGGATTCAGTGATGGTTTGGGCCGGAGCGTCGGAATTGGGCAAAACACCGCTTGTTTTTGTCCCTGCTGGTGTAAAGGTCAACGCCCAGAATTACTTGCAGCTCCTACAGGAAGAACTACTCCTGTGGGCCCAGTCACAGTATGGAAACCAGCCCTGGTCTTTTCAGCAGGATCGGGCAACCTCCCATACTGCCACAACTGTGCAAAACTGGCTGCAAAATTCCGTTCCTCAGTTTTTGGCGAAGGATGAATGGCCACCCTACTCTCCAGATCTTAACCCACTCGACTTCAGCCTGTGGTCGATTTTGGAAAGCAAGGTGTGTTCTAAGCCCCACAGAAACCTGGAGTCTCTGAAGCGCAAACTCCGCGAGGGAGGAGTGGGACAAAATCCCTCAGAAAGTGGTGCGTGCCGCGTGCCTTGATTTTACTCCCTGGTTGAAAGCAGTTGTCAAAGCACAGGGCGACTATATTGAGCAGTAATCCGGTAAAAATTTTTGTGATGTTACAAGACAGTTTAGTAAACTTATTGCCACCTTTACAAGTATTTGTTGCGTTGCGGCCACAGAGCCACATGATTAAATCCAAATGTATCACTTTGACTGGGCCACCCTGTAGTACCCTGGCAGTTAGTGCCAATTAATGTACCTCCGGGTACTCTATTTATAGCAATAATGACCCCTTAATTTCGCTGATTATGGTAGTCAACAGTAAAAGAAAAGTTTTCTGGAATCTAAACCACTTGTTTCACACAAATAGAGTCTAAATTGAAGTTTATCTAATAATTATTCAGTTTTCAGTTTTCTTATGCTAAAATGCGTTTTTAGTATGACTGAATAGAATAGAAAACTGTTTCTTCGAATAAACTCGTGAAATCAGGACAGTTTTTGCGAAAAACTTCTAAATTCGCAGAAGTCTTTCGAGCCAACAGCCAACTTTGTGCTAAAGTGAAATGCAGCTGTTTCTGACTGATTTTGCAAATTCCAATTAGTCTACCACACCCTGGTACTGTACTCAGCCCTATCCAGTAGGTCAGAGCCTTTGCCCATGTATAAACTGAAGCCGATAGGACAGAAGTTCTACATAACTACAGCCGAACTGTTAAGAGAAGAGCAAAAGAAAGCGAAACCTACGGATTGGTGGAGGTGAGGGCGAGACAGGTGGCTGTTTTCCGGTGCACCACACGTCCTAGTCGCGCCTTTCCTTTGACGATGCAGTACGGCACGCCCATCTTGCGACACAAGGCCGGCAGAAACAGCACGATCTACAACAGATACTATAGTAGTCATTCCGAAATAAGTCGAGTTAATCTGAGAAAAACTGATTTTAAAAATCTAGGTGACATACTCAATGTAAAAACCACGCTTTTCTACTATTCTACCGAAGATTGTTCCATTAAACGGGGAATTACTACCCTACCAGAAAATGAAACTTAGTACAGTGAAGCACACAGCTGGTAAAAAAATTTGAAGACCAAAATTTTTTTGCTTTTTTAAAAGACATTTTTTCTTAAATCGTCTGCAGAATCCTACATTCTACAGATCAAAATTAAACAATCCTACATTCCCCTTACAAGAACCCCCACACATCCTTGATTATTTTGCCTTTGTTATGTTTGGCTACCTCTTTATAAGACCTCTGTTTTTAAATTTCGACTTTAAAGTGTTCTATCAGCTGAAAGTTTCCATTTTAAACTACAGTAAAATCTTGATGCACTAAATGACCGATAAAGTGCACATCAATCAAAATTGTTGCCTAAAACAAAGTGGATGTAGTTGTAGCTGGGGGGGGGGGGGAATCAGGGAAGGTCAGAAATGGACTAAATGTTAATCAATTAACTTTCTTATGACTATACGACTCCGGAACGTGCCCAATACTCATGCGTACCCCTAGGGGTATTTTTATATTTGGAAAACAAGCCGTCCGGAGCGTGCCCAATATCGATACGTCACCTAGGGGTATTTTTATGTTTTTAAAACAGGCCCTCCGGAGCGTGCCTATACTAATGCGTCCCTCTAGGGGTATTTCTATATTTGGAAAGCAGGCCCTCTGGAGCGTGCCTATGATGCGTCCCCCTCCTAGGGGTACTTTTATGTTTTTAAAACAGGCCCTCCGGAGCGTGCCTATACTGATGCGTCCCTCTAGGGTATTTTTATATTTGGAAAACAGGCCATCCGGAGCGTGCCTATACTCTAGGGGTACTTTCGTATTTGGCAAAACAGGCCCCCAGGGCGTGCCCTATGCTGATTTAGTGATCATTAAACTGGCCAGGCGAAGGGCTTTAAATTGATATATAACATGACCATTTTGGACGATTTTGAAGTTTTGGAATTTTGCCAAAAAATTTTTCGATAATCGATACTTATCGATAGAAATCGTTAATTTATAATTAATTATCATCATCAAACACATTAGTTTCTGCTTGGGATCGGTTGCTAATTCCCCCCAGCTACACCTGATCCACAAAGTGTTTACGTGATTATTAGTAGTTATGGTACGGAATTCAGCAGGTTTGTTTCCAAAAAGAGCAAAAAGTTCCGCTTCCGGTTACCCTTCAGCACCGGAACCGGAATTTCCGGTCGATCGCTAATGGCGGGCAACTTTTTTATGCTTGTTTTTAGGATAGAAAATGAAATTGCCACAAAACTCAAATGTAAACATAGAATTATGCAAAATTACAGCCCATTATTAAAAAAACAAGGAGCAAACCGGTTCCTAGGCTAATGGCACCATATAGTACCCCCACGTTCGGAAACTGTGGTGATACTATTTATGGCACCACTCCATTCAGATTTCGCACCATATAATATTATGGCAGTGGTAGCATTTATGGTACCGGCACCCATGGCCATTGGTAGGGGCACCATACCATATCGTCGCCACTATGGGAAAACGAGCCAAGTAACAAAATGGAAAAAATGGAGTTAAGTGCGAAAAACTATAGCTAAAGCACCTAAAAACGTTTTGGCGAAGGAATGAAGTCGAAATTGGCTCTGTGTCAGGAGATACAACCATGAAACCGGAGGCATGTGCACGGACATCATCACGTGATCCTGGTAAAATGAGCCAAGTGCTTTGTGCTTTTCTTGTTAGCTGAGTTAATTTTACACAAGTGACACATGCAGAATGTTTTGCACACCAATTATGTACTTGTATTTTAGGTAAAAAATATTTAAACTGATATTGGAGCTAATTCAAGAAAATGTAACAAATAAAAGGCGATTTTCTCGATTTCGACTTTCTGTTACTTGGCTCGTTTTACCATAGTGGCGACGATATATGGTACCACCACAGCCCCCGAACGTGGGGGCAGACATGGGGTAGCATTTCGGCTGAGGGGGGTGTAGGATTTTCAATTCCTGAGGGGGGCTGAGGGGGGGGGTAGGAGCGCCCTGAGGGGGTGGTAAGCCAAAAAATTTTTGGCTAAAATCAAGGTTTTTGGGCTTATTTTTCACTAAAATAAGCTAAAATAAGCTATTCTGAGCTCACTTACACCTAATCCAGGCATATTTCTATCATAGTTTTCTATACAAAATTCTTCCAAAAAATTCCTGAGGGGATGCGGCAGACTGAGGGGGGCCAACCCCCTCAGCCCCCCTTTGCCCATGTCTGCGTGGGGGTACATAAAGGGCTTTAAGTGTCAGACTGTACGTAGTAATGGAAAGGACGCAGCGTTCAGGTGAGTCAGTTTATAGAAGAGAGAGATACCTCTATGGGGTCGACATCGTGTGCGATCACCACCAACTGGGCGGCTTTCTTCTCCACCGCAGTGGTGACCGTGTTGACACCGGACTTGACGGTGGGCGGTCGTTTGGAGGGCGCGTCCTCCTTGCCTGCCGCTCGCTGCTCCGCGCGCGCCCTCAGACGCTCCCGTTTCTGCTGCTTCGTCTCCGGTCGGTACTTATCCAACAGACGGAACAGTTGGGACGCTGCAACCTCTTTATACAGACGCTACTCTCTTAGACTTTACCGAAAACTTTTTCAGAACCCATACATCAATTAGGTCGGCATACAGTCAGGCACTTAACGCCGTTTATGGTACTGGCACCATATCGTCGCCACTATGGTAAAACAAGCCAAGTAACAAAATGAAAAAAAATGGAGTTAAGTGCGGAAAACTATAGCCAAAGCACCTAAAAAAGTTTTCGCAAAAAAACGAAGTCGAAATTCGCTCTGTGCCAGGAGGTACAGGCATGCAACAGGCGAGGTATGTGCACGGACTACACCAGGTGATCTTGGTAAAGTGAGCCAAGTGCTTTCTGCTTTTTCCTGTTAGCTGACTAAATTTAACACAAGTGACACATGCAGAATGTTTCGCACACCAACTGAGTAGGCACTGGAGTCGGTTTTAGTACCGTTTGCTACTCGTGTAGTGTTGTACGAAATAATAAATAAATAAATAAATTATGTACTTGTATTTTAGGGAAAAAATATTTAAACTGATATTGAAGCTAATTCACGAAAATGTAACAAATATTTTAAAAGGCGATTTTCTCGATTTCGGCTATTTGTTTAACTTGGCTCCTTTTACCATAGTGGCGACGATATATGGTACCGGCACCCATGGCCATAGGTAGCGGTACGGTACCATATGGTGCCACTAGCCTAGGTAGCGGTGCCAGATAATATAGAAAATCATTGTGCCAGTACCATAAACGGCGTTAAATGCCAGACTGTAGTGGCAGTTGCAGTAGGTTCTAGAGACGCACCTGTCTGTCTGTCGAGGGCGTGTCTGAACTGGTTGATGGGCGGGGGCACCTTGAGTCGCTGGTACAGAATAGCCTTCTGACGCTGCAGTCGGATGTACTTGGGCCATCGCACGAACCGCGTCATGTCCCGTTTCGGCTGGATGTCCTGGCCTGAATTCCACTCTTATTTATTAATTGATTGCTCACATTTTAGTTTGTCGCTAGGTTGGCTCGCTGCCTTGAGTCACGACGGCCCCAGCGGTGTGTTTGTGGGTTCGAAACTTGCCGACGCGATGGGAAGCAGTCGACAGGCCGTCGAAAGTCAGCAATGGCAAGTAGATAAATGGCGACCAAACCTTAGCTGTCTTGCACACACCGACAGCAAAGGGGAGGGTTGTTAAGGAGGCTTCTGCTCTATAGTAGTTGGCTACTCCTTAGTCCGAAAGGAGAAAAGCTAAAACTACAAAGCAAAACTTTGCACCAACCTATGCCGAAGTTCTTGGGGCGTTTCTCGAACAACGGATTGGGGGCTTTCTTGCCTCTCTTCGCCTCCGCCTTCTTCAAGGCTGACGGCGGAGCCGCCACTTTCTTCTTGGTTTTTATTATCTTCTTGGTCGGCTGCAACGAGAGAACTGGCTGCCGCTCCGTCAAAAAAGGCAAAACATACCATTCTCCTTTTTGGCTAGTAAACCGTGCCTGTACAGCCCTCCTGAAACTGAACTCTACAACAACAATTGCAACACTAACATAACAAAAGTGTGGAAACCGAAATACAGTGAGGAACTGACAACCGCCGAAATTTTTAATCGACCGGTAAAAAGTTTAAAAATCAAAATGGTTGTAGGAAAATTCTACGCTTTACTTACAACCCTAGTTCTATAGTAGCTGCACCTAATTCGGGTCACAAGCAGACATGGGCAAAGGGGGGGGGGCTGAGGGGGTTGGCCCCCCTCAGGCTCTGACCTACCCCCCTCAGCCGGCCGCTACCCCCTCAGGAATTTTTTGCATAGAAAATTGTGATAAAAATATGCCTGGATTTGGTGTAAATTAGCTCAGAATAGCTTATTTTAGCTTATTTTAATGAAAAATAAGCCAAAAAACCTTGATTTTAGCCAAAAATCGGACTTTTTGGATTACCACCCCCTCAGCCCCCCCCTCAACCGGTCCTACCCCCCCTCAGCCGAAATGCTAGCCCATGTCTGGTCACAAGTGAGTTATACCATTACATTCAACGTTACTAAAGTCTGTGCAACTGTTGGTACCGGGTTTTTTTCCGCGTAAACAAACGCCTCCCCAGACAGCGACCCCTGGCCGATTATTAGGAGAGCCTCTCCGAATAAGCGCCCATGATCGGCGGTTACTCTGATAATACATTTTATCCTGTAAGCATACATGGGCCGGGGTGAGGGGTTTACCCCCCTCGCCGGTCAATACCCCCTCGGCCGGGCATACCCCCTCCCGGAGGCAGACTTGGACTAGCATTTCGGTTGAGGGCGGTAGAACTTTCAATTCATGAGGGGGGCTGAGGGTGGGTAGGAGCGCCTGATGGGGGGGGCTGAGGGGGTGGTAAGCCAAAAGTCCGATTTTTGGCTAGAATCAAGGTTTTTTCGCTGATTTTTCATTAAAATAAGTAAAAATAAGCTATTCTGAGCTCATTTACACCTATTCCAGGCATATTTTTATCATAATTTTCTGTACAGAATTCTTCCAAAAAATTCCTGAAGGGGGTAGCGGCCGGCTGGGGGGGCCAACCCCCTCAGCCCCTTTTGCCCATGTCTGCCCAGAGGGAGAAAAGTTTCGGTTATATAAGGCAAAATAGGCGGTTTTTCTTACTTTTCCCGGCCCCCTCCGAGATCTCCAGACCCCCTCCGCATACATGTAACAGGTCATCCTCCGAAGGGGGAGGGGGTTTGAGGGGTCTGAGCCAAAAAAAATTTTGTGAGGGGGGTTGGGCACTAAAAACGCTCAAAAATCGAAAAAATCGCGATTTTTTTGCTTAAAATCACCAAAAAATCGCTAATTTGGACTAGGTACAGCTAAAAAGTGCTGTTTTGTAGGCGATTTTGGAAATTTTTGTGTCTGAAAATTTGCTCAAAAAATTATTAATTAAATTAAATCCGGGCGGGCCAAAATCGCCAGCCCAGAAGTTGGAAAGTTGGAAAATGAAAAATCTAAAAAATGGAAAATTTGGAAATTAGGAAAACATGCACAAGAACAACCATCACCAAAAAATATTTGCATATCGGTAACGCCGGCAAATCGGAAACGTTCTCCGAACGTGAATCCTCCTTCCGTTGCACCATCTATAAAGAATGGTTGGAAGTCGAGTCTGGATGCGATTCCCGGACTGGTCTCAGATATTGATGTAGTGGAACCTTTGGGAGAATCTGATCATCTCGGAGTGAAAGGCTTAATTACTGTTTCTATAGACCATACCAATCAGAATAAGACTTTTAAAAATTTTTCGAAAGCTGATTACGAATCAATTTTTAATTTCTTCAGTAGTATTGATTGGGTGGCAGTTTTTAGTCAGTGCTGCACAGCAGACCAAATTTGGCAGAGTTTTAGTACTGTGATAAGTTTTGCGATAGACGCCTTTGTTCCTACGTGTGAAATTCGTTCTTCCTCATCCTGGTCTTCGGTTACACGGAAATCGCACGAGAAACAGAGGCGTTTGCATAGATGGTACGCAAGAAACCGCACACCAGAACGACACCAAATTTGGTTGGCTGCTGCACGGGAAGCTCGTAGAATGAAACGCAGGGATTTATTTCTGTCAGAAAAACATGTACTAGATAAGAAATCCAACCCAAGGTTTTGGCGTTTTATTCGTACACGACTTGCCGCTAAAGTAGAAATTCCTGTCTTAAGATCCCCGGATGGGCAGCTGCTACTAGATAACGCGGCAAAATGTGAGGAATTCAATCGCTATCTTAGTTCTGTATATATTCTTGATGATGGACAAATTCCTTTCGATGTAGTGCAGATATCACGAAACAAATTGTGCAACGTAAATTTCGACACACAAATTGTGTTCGATCATATACTGAAGTTAACAGCTAAACGGTCCTCTGGTCCTGATGAAATTCCTCAATTTTTTCTGCGAAACCTAGCAGCAGTTGTTGCTGAACCCCTGGCAAAGGTTTTTAGTTTTTCTTTTGCTATTGGCAGACTTCCCAGTCAATGGAAGATTTCCAAGGTTGTACCCCTTCATAAGAAAGGTCTTGTATCGGAGGTAAAAAATTTTAGAGGAATTAGTCTTCTATGTACATCCAGTAAGGTCATGGAATCGATAATTAGAGAAAAGCTAGTTGAGCATTTAAAAGAAAATAAGTTGATATCCCATGCTCAGCACGGTTTCTTGAGTAAAAAAAAAGTCAACTGTAACACAATTATTAGAATGCCTAAATGAATGGACTAAAGCAGTAGACAGGAAAGAAACAGTTGATATTATTTATTTAGACATAGTTAAAGCTTTCGATAGCGTATCCCATCCTAAGGTTATCAATAAGCTAAAATGCATTGGTGTTTCTGGAAACTTCTTATCATGGATAATAAATTATTTAACAGATCGCCAACAGTATGTACAGCTTGAGAATAGTTGTTCTACTAAATCTGTAGTAACATCTGGAGTTCCTCAAGGCAGTCTCTTAGGTCCAGTTTTGTTTTTAATATACATAAATGATATAGAAACAGTTCTCAAATTTTCAAGGATTAAATTGTATGCTGATGATGCCAAAATATACTTCACAACTAAAAAGGGTGAAACTCAATACCCATTACAGTTAGATTTAAATAGAGTATATGATTGGGCATCAGGTATGCAGTTAGGAGTTGCCATTCAAAAGTGCTCAGCTCTGCACTTAGGACATACCAACGAAGATCAGATTCAGTACACTATTTCAGATATTAGAATTCCAATCGTTTCTACTATGACTGATCTTGGGGTAATAGTAACGGATAACTTGAAGTTTCCTATGCACTGTCAAAATTTAGTTACTAAATGTTTTCAGAAAATAAATCTGATATTTAAAACATTTTTGTCACGAGACCAAGGGTTCTTGTTGCAAATGTACAAGACATTTGTGCGACCACAGTTGGAATATGCCTCAGAAATCTGGAATCCGTACTTACTGAAGGACATTGATCTGATAGAGCGAGTCCAGCGCTCTTTCACTCGCCGTGTCTACTGTTATTTTAATAGTGAAATTTTATTTTAATTTAATATTAATATAATAGACCTAGCCGATTTTAATTTTAATTTAATATTAATATAATAGTCCCCTGTTAATTTTAATTTAGATTTAATATTAATACTATTAAATAACAATTTTAATAGTATTTTAATAGCATTTTAATAGTAGATTCAAAAATGAACTTAAAAAGTTTTGGACACACTTTAGCGAATTGGTGAAACAACATCTTTTGCTTGAAGTTGCTAGTGTAAGTTGAAAATTTAATCAGAGATCCAACTTAGAAGCATTTTTCTCTGGAAGTTTATAACCATTCTTTATGTATGTCTTTCTAGTATGTCTTTCTAGTATGTTTAACCATGTCTTTCTAGTATGACTTTGTCTGAATATGGTTTTAAGCATGCAATTAATAGAGGGGTCTGGGGGTCTAGCCCCACCCGAGTTAGGCTAGACCCCCGGATGGGGACCCCTCCTCGAGACGATTTTTCAGGCAAGCAATTTTTTCAGCAAATTTCTGCCATTTTTTTGCAATTTCAGACATAAAAATTGCAAAAATCGCCTCTAAAATAGCACTTTTTAACCGTACTTCAGCCCAAATTATCGATTTCTGACGATTTTAGCCGAAAAATTACGATTTTTTGCGATTTTTGAGCGTTTCTTAGTGTACAACCCACTCCCAAAATTTGGACTAGACCCCCGGCCGGCGCCAGACCCCCAACCCCCTCCCCATTCGGCGGATGACCTGTTAAGATATTCGAAATTGCATGCGAACAGAAGTTAGGCATGTAAAATTTGAAAGAAAATATTGATGCATAGTTAAAGAGATATTTTTGAAAGGTAAGACTGTTACATAGGTTATTGAGTAGATTCAGGTCCTTTTGTCATTCATGCCTATTACCGTAGTGAGAAAAGTTCCATTGTTTCCAAGATTCGAGATTCGGAGGGCTGTCAGACACCTTCAATTTTTATCATTTTCTGAGGTAAAATTCTGATTTAAATTATAGTATTATAGGTAACTTCTTCATTGTCAAACAAGGTCAAACTATTAAAATGCTATTAAAATACTATTAAAAATAAATTTTAATATTCAGCCCCTCTTTGTATTTTTAATTTAATTTAATATAATAGTAGACCCTCTATTTTAATATTAATATAGATTTAATACTATTAAAATGGCACTATTAATAATAGTTTTATTTTAATATTAATATATTAAAATAACAGTACCGTGTACCCGGTATGCGGGATCTCTCGTATGATGACCGATTATCTGCTTTAAATTTGAAGTCCCTTGAAGAGCGAAGGATTGAAAGGGACTTGGTTATGGTGTATAAAATTCTTCATGGATTGGTGGATGTTCCGGTCGGGGAATTATTTGAATTCGCGCGCGTGTCTGTCACGCGTGGCCACAGATTGAAATTATTTACACAGTATACTCGTCTCGACACAACCAAAAATTTCTTTGCCAACAGGGTAACAGGTATTTGGAACGCATTGCCTTCTTCAGTGGTAAATTCCTCTTCTGCAAATGCTTTTAAAAGTGAACTATCGGGTCTGAATCTACTTGCATATACTAAGGGTCGGGCATTAGAAGCCGGTCGATCGGCCCAGCCCGTCCTTTGAATCTGATCGGTATCTACTTGACTTTTGTACTGGACGATGTTCATAAATTTTCTTCTTTCTTCTTCTTTAACGCAATCGAAAACTATCGAAATCATAACCTGCGATCGTTGCAATCGCTGCAATGTGAAGTTAATCGAATTACGGGTGTGCGGCCAGCTATTTCAACCGTTTACGTCGCGTTCGTGGACGTAGTGAAAAGAACCGAGCAGGGAGTCCGATTGCGAAAGTGGACCCGAGGCAGATTCCGGAAACCAAGGAAAGCAAGGATGTTCTTACTCTTGTGAACTGTTCGTTTCACTTCACACAATAAAAATTTGGGAATTTCTTTTAAGCTGTTAGTGGATTGGATTTTCTGTTGTGATACAGTACGTATGCATGTGCAGTTCTAGTCATTTGTGATACTCCGTTTTCAATTTTCTTGTTACATTTTCGAATTTAGATTATGAATTGCTTGATATTTGATACCCGTGCATTTTTACACATACGTACATGTACATATTTAATGGGGCTTGCTTTTTTTTAAAGTTCAAGTGTTTTCTCTTTTTGATCAACGCTGTGACTACGTACGTACTGACGTGCCTGCAGTTTAGAAATCGACTTCTGAGATCTATGCTCAAACATAAATAACCCGATTTACAGTCATAAACCCGACTCCGAATCTATGTTAGCTTAGATTTAGGTTTGTTGTCAGGCCACCGAAGGGCAGTGATGACAAGTAGATAAATGGGCAGCATCGTGGGATGGGAAGGCAAAGGGAGTCTGTGTGCAAGGCCACAGAATACGAGTTCTGCAGCTTTAGATTGCCAGGGATGGACGTGCACAAAGTAACATTTTTTACATTTCGACTTATTGAATGAAACAATTTTGCGACAAGCAATCGTTTCCAGCATGAGCTGTTGCGCTCATTTACTTAATTTTGCCCTTAGTACTGCTTATTTCTCTTCTCTTATGGTGTAACTTGCGATTTTCCAACTTTCCTACTTTCCGGGAGGCGATTTGTGACATTGGAAAACCCGGAAAACTTGGTGTACCACTGTGTACCACAGCGTACCGCACGTCCTTACCGTTTCCGTTTTTCTGGGGAGGCGATTTGTATACGCGCCGTTAAACCGTTATATCGAAACCTTTGGAAACTCGGGGTTGCGGGTTTCCAAAGTACGGAACAATGTATATTTTCGGCTCTGTTGTTGGAAATACACTAGTATACCACTGCTAAGGCCCTCAGAATGCTGTTCACTACTTATAGTAGCTCTACGCATTATGTATTTAAACTTCGAATAAACGTTTACTTTAGTGATTCTGAGCCTTCGCTTTAGTTTGTTCTGTGCAAATTTTTGCTTCGATCGGCGTAGCGCATGCTTTATAGTTTGTTTGGGGGTTCGGAAACGCAGCCTAACACCAGCGAGCCTTGTTGTTAATTCCTCGTTCTGTGTTGCTTTGCCTTTCGCGCTCGCAATTTCTTGTACAATGCCGGTAAACTGGAATAACCCAGATATCAAGAATTTGTAACGTTCTTACATCAGAGGAGAGTTTGAGGGAAATCAGAGTAACTTAGCAAAGAAGATCGCTGAAGACGCAGACATAACGCCGCCGCCTAAAGGCACCATAAGCAAACATTTGACCAAGGTAAAAAACGAAGGAGTCGTGCTTAATGGAATTGACTAAAATTGCGGCCATTGGTTGTGCGTTTACAAAGTACGTACGTCGTAGTACGTGTATAGTCCTGCTTACAACATTTTACATCGGTCGACCTGGCTGATTTGTCGCCTTTTGCTTGCTTGCTAGCCTGTTTGCTGGATAGTTGCAGAAAAAGTCGATAATCAATATCGATTTCTACAGTGATCGTAGGCAATAGTAAGTGTCACGGTTGAAATCAGCGTGATAGAAAACCCTACTTCATTCAATGACAACTCGCCAACACACCACTTTTCCTGTCAAAAATGGTGGTTGCCTGATTTTAGCTGAAATTAACAAAAATTGCTTGTTATAATCGTGTTATTTTTTGTTTTTGGCATCGACAAAACTATAGTTTCTTGTTAGATCTTTAAAACTAAAACAAAATCTTTGGCCAACTTTACAGCTTTGTCATTGTCTTCTTTGTTTTGACGTGATTGTTAGTATGTTGGCATTACTTGCATGAAAAAATCGATAATCGATATCGATTTCTACAGTGATCGTAGCCAATTGTAAGTGCGACAGTTGAAATCAGCGTGCCAGGATACCCTAGTGTGATGTCTCTGGCAATGACAACCCGCCGACCCACAACTTTTCATATCAGATTGGTGGTTGTTTGACTTGAGCTAAATTAACAAAAAATCGCTCGATAATCGCGTTATTTGTCGTTTCCAGCATCCTCAAACACTTCAGTAAAAGTAAACGCAGTCTTGGCGCGGCCGTAGTTTAAACTCACCACCGCATTTATTATTCTCGCAACAATACAGGTCCCCCGGGCAAAACCTAAAAAGTACCGTCAGTACCGTCGTACTGTCGGCCTCATCGGGCCGCGCTCTGGGCCCGTAATCATAAAACAATTTAGGACGTAGGATTTCCTAAATCTGGCCGTTTAGGACGCCGCGCGGGCCGTAGGACAAATCATAAAACTTTGCTTAGGATGGCCGCGCTTAGGAAATCCTACGGCGTAGGACGAAAACCTTAGGTAGGTCGCGAGCTACCTACGGTAGCTTAGGACGTAGGTTTTAGCGTGCGTTGCATGCTATAAACACTTTTGGTTACCTGTCTACCAATATCTCGGCTAGAAAACATAATTATAAACTTGAAATTAGTAGTAAACATTTAAATAGTCATGTTTTTATTGAAAATGAAGTGTTCTTAGCTTTTTACTTTCATACCCGTTTGCTCTGTATTATTGAAAAAAACGGCTAAATTACGGTTACAGAACAGAAATGATGATTACTTCTAGACTCAAACTTGGGCTTGCGGTCGGTGCCAACAATAAAACATGAGTCAGGTTTGAATTTCCCTCCTAAACATGTCGCGTGGCGGTTGCTCAAGCCGCTAATAAAAGGCGCTTAGGATTTCCTACGAGTATGATATCCTAAACTGTTTTATGAATAGTCCTATCATACGGCGTAGGATGTCATACTCGTAGGATATCCTACGGCCAAATACGTAGGACGTCCTAAGCGCCTTAGGTTGTCCTAAGCTTAGGATATTTTTATGAATACGGGCCCTGGTGTTCTCCACGCCCGCTTTTAAACACCGGCTGCCGACATACGCGGCTGTTTTCCCCCACCAGTCCGATTGAGGTAGACGGTGCAGACCCAGTAGCGTACCCAGAGTGTGCAGGGTGGCGGACGGAGAAAGAAGTCCTAAATTCCGGTCCAGTCAGAAATAAGAGTATGTGAAAAAAGCCAGCTTTGGCTTATGTATCTGCAATGGGTGGGGAATAGCGTAAAAAAGGGTGAAAGAAATCAATGAGATAGGTTACCTACATTGTATCTAGTACCGAACCAACTTTTTGTAGTGGGTTTGAAAGGGATTTGAGCGCTGCGTTCGATTGCTGATGCCGTCAGGATTCTAAAGATGTATTTACAGTGTTTGTAGGTGGAACGGTTCCAAAGATATGGACTTGTAAATTTACCCTAAGTATGTATTAGCGGTCGGGAGCGCGATCAGTCCAGTAGTTTTTAGTCGTTCATGGTTTAAAAGCGGACGTTGAGAACGATTCCCGGCCCATTCCCCCCACCCGGCGCTGCCGCGGCGGGTTACTGTAATATTGCTGCATGTGAAACAACACAAAGCGCGCGAAGTTTAAACGACTTCACAGAGAAGTGGTAGTAAAAGCACTAAAACAGAACAGCTTAAATCTCCAAGTAGTTGCAATTTTTATAAATACCGATACCCGGTATGCCAATTATTTTCGGAATACCTGTCTGCAAGTGCAAACATCCCTCCCCTTTGCTGTCGTCAGGTGCGGTGCAACGGCAGCTCCAGTTCGCATACATGTAGGAGGGGGGTTTTTGGGGGGGGTTTAGCCCCCCAGGCCCGATTTTCGGCAAAACCCCCCCCCAGCCGAATTCTGGGGGGGGGGTTTTCTGAAACCCTATTTTGGGTTACAAACTGCTAAAATTCAGGGTTTCAAGACTTATATACCGTAATTTAGCATTTCAAAAGCCCTAAATAGGGTTCCGGAACCCTATGTAGGGTTTCAGAAACCCAAAGTAATGCCTCCGGAACCCTATTTAGGGTTTCAGAAACCCTAAATAGGGTTCCGAAACTCTGTTTTGGGTACCTGAAAGCCTAAATAGGGTTCCGGAACCCTAATTTGGGTTTCTGAAACCCTAAATAGGGTTCCGGAGCCCTACTTTGGGTTTCTGAAACCCTAAATAGGGTTCCTGAGCACTACTTTTGGTTTCAGAAACCCTAACTAGGGTTCCGCAACCATAATTTGGGTTTCTGAAACCCTAAATAGGGTTCCGGAACCCTAATTTGGGTTTCTGAAACCCTAATTTGGGTTTCTGAAACCCTAAATAGGGTTCCGGAACCCTAATTTGGGCTTTTGAAATGCTAAATTACGGTATATAAGTCTTGAAACCCTGAATTTTAGCAGTTTGTAACCCAAAATAGGGTTTCAGAAAACCCCCCCCCCAGAATTCGGCTGGGGGGAGGTTTTGCCGAAAATCGGGGGCTGAACCCCCAAACCCCCCCCCCCCCTCCGACCTGTATGCGAACTGGAGCTGCCGTTGCACCGCACCTGACGACAGCAAAGGGGAGGGATGTTTGCACTTGCAGACAGGTATTCCGAAAATAATTGGCATACCGGGTATCGGTATTTATAAAAATTGCAACTACTTGGAGATTTAAGCTGTTCTGTTTTAGTGCTTTTACTACCACTTCTCTGTGAAGTCGTTTAAACTTCGCGCGCTTTGTGTTGTTTCACATGCAGCAATATTACAGTAACCCCCGCTGCGGCAGCGCCGGGTGGGGGAATGGGCCGGGAATCGTTCTCAACGTCCGCTTTTTAAACCATGAACGACTAAAAACTACTGGACTGATCGCGCTCCCGACCGCTAATACATACTTAGGGTAAATTTACAAGTCCATATCTTTGGAACCGTTCCACCTACAAACACTGTAAATACATCTTTAGAATCCTGACGGCATCAGCAATCGAACGCAGCGCTCAAATCCCTTTCAAACCCACTACAAAAAGTTGGTTCGGTACTAGATACAATGTAGGTAACCTATCTCATTGATTTCTTTCACCCTTTTTTACGCTATTCCCCACCCATTGCAGATACATAAGCCAAAGCTGGCTTTTTCACATACTCTTATTTCTGACTGGACCGGAATTTAGGACTTCTTTCTCCGTCCGCCACCCTGCACACTCTGGGTACGCTACTGGGTCTGCCACCGTCTACCTCAATCGGACTGGTGGGGGAAAACAGCCGCGTATGTCGGCAGCCGGTGTTTAAAAGCGGGCGTGGAGAACACCAGGGCCCGTATTCATAAAAATATCCTAAGCTTAGGACAACCTAAGGCGCTTAGGACGTCCTACGTATTTGGCCGTAGGATATCCTACGAGTATGACATCCTACGCCGTATGATAGGACTATTCATAAAACAGTTTAGGATATCATACTCGTAGGAAATCCTAAGCGCCTTTTATTAGCGGCTTGAGCAACCGCCACGCGACATGTTTAGGAGGGAAATTCAAACCTGACTCATGTTTTATTGTTGGCACCGACCGCAAGCCCAAGTTTGAGTCTAGAAGTAATCATCATTTCTGTTCTGTAACCGTAATTTAGCCGTTTTTTTCAATAATACAGAGCAAACGGGTATGAAAGTAAAAAGCTAAGAACACTTCATTTTCAATAAAAACATGACTATTTAAATGTTTACTACTAATTTCAAGTTTATAATTATGTTTTCTAGCCGAGATATTGGTAGACAGGTAACCAAAAGTGTTTATAGCATGCAACGCACGCTAAAACCTACGTCCTAAGCTACCGTAGGTAGCTCGCGACCTACCTAAGGTTTTTCGTCCTACGCCGTAGGATTTCCTAAGCGCGGCCATCCTAAGCAAAGTTTTATGATTTGTCCTACGGCCCGCGCGGCGTCCTAAACGGCCAGATTTAGGAAATCCTACGTCCTAAATTGTTTTATGATTACGGGCCCAGAGCGCGGCCCGATGAGGCCGACAGTACGACGGTACTGACGGTACTTTTTAGGTTTTGCCCGGGGGACCTGTATTGTTGCGAGAATAATAAATGCGGTGGTGAGTTTAAACTACGGCCGCGCCAAGACTGCGTTTACTTTTACTGAAGTGTTTGAGGATGCTGGAAACGACAAATAACGCGATTATCGAGCGATTTTTTGTTAATTTAGCTCAAGTCAAACAACCACCAATCTGATATGAAAAGTTGTGGGTCGGCGGGTTGTCATTGCCAGAGACATCACACTAGGGTATCCTGGCACGCTGATTTCAACTGTCGCACTTACAATTGGCTACGATCACTGTAGAATCGATATCACTGTAATATTGCTGCATGTGAAACAACACAAAGCGCGCGAAGTTTAAACGACTTCACAGAGAAGTGGTAGTAAAAGCACTAAAACAGAACAGCTTAAATCTCCAAGTAGTTGCAATTTTTATAAATACCGATACCCGGTATGCCAATTATTTTCGGAATACCTGTCTGCAAGTGCAAACATCCCTCCCCTTTGCTGTCGTCAGGTGCGGTGCAACGGCAGCTCCAGTTCGCATACATGTAGGAGGGGGTTTTTTGGGGGGGGTTTAGCCCCCCCAGGCCCGATTTTCGGCAAAACCCCCCCCCCCCCAGCCGAATTCTGGGGGGGGGTTTTCTGAAACCCTATTTTGGGTTACAAACTGCTAAAATTCAGGGTTTCAAGACTTATATACCGTAATTTAGCATTTCAAAAGCCCTAAATAGGGTTCCGGAACCCTATGTAGGGTTTCAGAAACCCAAAGTAATGCCTCCGGAACCCTATTTAGGGTTTCAGAAACCCTAAATAGGGTTCCGAAACTCTGTTTTGGGTACCTGAAAGCCTAAATAGGGTTCCGGAACCCTAATTTGGGTTTCTGAAACCCTAAATAGGGTTCCGGAGCCCTACTTTGGGTTTCTGAAACCCTAAATAGGGTTCCGGAGCCCTACTTTGGGTTTCTGAAACCCTAAATAGGGTTCCGGAGCCCTACTTTGGGTTTCTGAAACCCTAAATAGGGTTCCGGAACCCTAATTTGGGTTTCTGAAACCCTAAATAGGGTTCCGGAACCCTAATTTGGGTTTCTGAAACCCTAAATAGGGTTCCGGAACCCTAATTTGGGTTTCTGAAACCCTAATTTGGGTTTCTGAAACCCTAAATAGGGTTCCGGAGCCCTACTTTGGGTTTCAAAAACCCTAAATAGGGTTCCGGAACCCTAATTTGGGTTTCACAGAGACTAAACAGGGTTTCTGAAACCCTAATTTGGGTTTCTGAAACCCTAAATAGGGTTCCGGAGCCTACTTTGGGTTTCAAAAACCCTAAATAGGGTTCCGGAACCCTAATTTGGGTTTCACAGAGACTAAACAGGGTTTCTGAAACCCTAAATAGGGTTCCGGGACCCTAATTTGGGTTTCAAAAGCCCTAAATAGGGTTCCGGAACCCTAATTTGGGTCTCAAAAACCCTAAACAGGGTTTCAGTGCCCTAATTTTTGTTTCAAAATCTCTAAATAGGGTTCCAGATACGCATTTTAGCTGTATTCTGTCGAGTAAAATAGAGCTTTTTTGCATGTTTTAAAGCAAAAACATGTTTTTTGCACGTTTTTAATAAAAAATAGGATTTTCTGCACATTTTAAACCAATAAATAGGGTTTTAAAGGGAATTTTTGCACTTCTGACAGGATTTTTACCCGATTTTTAGTCCTCAAAACCCTGTTTTGAGCCCAAAAAAAGGTCGCTAAAACCCACTTTTGGACACCAAAAAAAGGTCGCTGAAACCCCCTTTGGAAATAGTGCTGAAACCCTATTTTGGATCTGGAAAAAACCCCCCCCAGCCGAAAACCCAGCTACATGTATGCCAGTTCGGTTCCCATTTACGTATTTACCGTCACCGACTAGGGGACGCATCGGTGTAGGAACACTCCAGAGGGCCTGTTTTAAAAACATAAAAATACCCCTAGGGGACGCATCGGTATAGGAACGCTCCGGAGGGCCTGTTTTAAAAACATAAAAATACCCCTAGGGGACGCATCGGTATAGGAACGCTCCGGAGGGCCTGTTTTAAAAACATAAAAATACCCCTAGGGGACGCATCGGTATAGGAACGCTCCGGAGGGCCTGTTTTAAAAACATAAAAATACCCCTAGGGGACGCATCGGTATAGGAACGCTCCGGAGGGCCTGTTTTAAAAACATAAAAATACCCCTAGGGGACGCATCGGTATAGGAACGCTCCGGAGGGCCTGTTTTAAAAACATAAAAATACCCCTAGGGGACGCATCGGTATAGGAACGCGAATTGTAGCCAAGAGTCACATCTATTAGGCCAGACAAAAAAAACCCGAAGAGCTCCACTCCAGTAACGAAAAAATACTGTTGCTATGGGTATTCGAATCTCAATTGGGTATGGGTATGGGTAGGTATTTTTTAAAATACCCATACCCGGGTATGGGTATGGGTAGGTATTTTAAAAATACCCGGGTATCGGGTATAAATCGGGTATTTTTCATTAAAATTGCGAAATTCCTTTAAAATGCCAAATTTCAATTGGTTTTGCAAAATTAGGATTTAAACCGCTTTTTTGGACAACTATTATGTGCTCAGTGTAGCTGATGTAGTAGTAACTGTTACAGTTTTACTTCACAGTTATTGGAACAAGAATCTAATCAGCCTTCTAGAATGTTGAGTATAATTTCTAATAGTTCTTTCTGATTCTGGGCCTCCCACCATAGTTGTCCAAAATTTCAGCTTATTATAAATACATCCCAGAAGAGCATACATGTACTAGGGGGGGGTTTGGGGGGGACCCCCCCCCCTGCTGGAAAGGCCAAACCCCCCCTCACCCCCCCCCCCCCCCCCCCCCGAGACAGGTTAAGGGACCCCTCCCCCTGACCAAAAAATACAAGTACTAGTAGTGGCTCCAGTATTAACAAACTGGGTCAGAAATCACTAATTTTTAGCCTAAAATTGACTTGAAAAGCCTTTGGAAACCGAATTTGGCGTTTCCACTGCTGATATTTAAGAAAAATCGGTGTTTTTGGAAGCTCTTTTTGTCATTTTTTGCTTGTTTTTAGCTTTAAAACGCTATTTGGCAGCTTAAAATAGCGATTTTTAGCGTCCTTACTGAGAAAAACGTGCTAAAAACGCATTTCTAGGCGTTTTGGAGCTTTTTGAAATTTGGGACCCCCCACCTGGGCGAAACCCCCCCTCGACCACCCACCTGAGGAAAAAACCCCCCCTACCCCCCTCCCCCCAGGTCGGCCCGGAGCTGTTACATGTATGCAGAAGAGCAAGTGCATAGAAACGTTGTAACCTTCTAATTAAAGTCCAACTAAATTTACTAGCCTTACAATGGTACATGGTTCGTGCGGCTTTTGTATAGCAAAATTGCCTGACCTTTCCCTGACTTTTCTATGACCAAAGTCACAATTCCCTGATTCCCTGATGAGGAAGGTCCAGCCAGTGTGAGAAAATTTCGAAAAATTAGCTTTGTAAAACGCATTTAAACGGTATTCAGAGCACAAATTTCTGGTTTAAGTGGTAGTAAAAAGTGAGAAGACCGATTTTCCAAAAGGGTGGTGTGTAAAGCCCTGACAGGACCATGTGACGGCTTGATGTTCCTACGGCTATCAAATTTTTCCCTGACCAGACACAAAACTCCCTGACTTTGCAGGTCTCGCACGAACCCTGATTTATCCTCAAAAGGAGCACCAAGATGGAATCAGATTTCTATTAGAAGTAAACTAGAGGCAAGAAACTTACTGTATGCACGCAAAAGTCTTTATTATGTAATGTACGTACATTTGTAAAAATTCAGCTTCAGCCAAATACCATGTTCTATACATGTCATTTATGTACTGTGAATTTTGCAGTGAGAGATTGAGGTGCATAGCAACCCAGAGCATTCCTTTCTGAGCCCGCAAACGTTTTTCAGTAGGATGTTTTCATGGTGTTTTATGCATAAAATTAAAAAACGCCAAAATGCTTAATTACACAATTCTTCAAACAAATTAGATGGAAAACTAACCTTTCCGAAACATTAAGGTGACTACATGATGCAAGGCAAAAACGGCATTTCTATTTAACACTTCCTTAAGAGAGTTTTTACAGAAATTAACGTGTGTTTTTGCGCGATTTTTTTCTAAAAAATACCCATTCAAATACCCGGTATTTTTCAAAAAATCGGGTATACCCGGGTATGGGTATTTCAAAAAGTACCCGGGTATGGGTATACCCAATTTCAGGTAGTTTTGCTCAAAAATACCCAGTTTCGGGTATGGGTATGGGTATACCCGATCAACAGTACGAAAAAACAACTCTTAAACTAAGGAGAGTCGTTTTGCAATTTTTATGTTCGCTGCGCGCTTACAAATCGTACCGACCGTAAGCTGCTCTAATGCAACCTAGCAGTGCCAGGTTTTCGACTGTGATAAATGCGCAATGATTTTTCCTGTTTAGCGTATATGTTTTGGTTGGATTTCATGCTTTCATTTTTCCGTTAGTGACATTTTAGTGTCAATCAGACCAATTCGTACCGACCGTAAGCTGCTCTCTGGGAGCGTTCAGGTACAATATTCTCAGCATAAATAGATGCGCTACATAGTCTTCTATTTAGCGTATATGGTTTTGGTACGAAAGGTGTTAGCAAGCTTTCATACATGTACTAGGGGGGTTTGGGGGGTTACCCCCCTGCTGGAAAGGCCAAACCCCCCCTCACCCCCCGAGACAGGTTAAAGGACCCCTCCCCTCGACCAAAAAATACAAGTACTAGTAGTGGCTCCAGTATTAACAAACTGGGTCAGAAATCACTAATTTTTAGCCTAAAATTCACTTGAAAAGCCTTTGGAAACCGAATTTGGCGTTTCCACTGCTGATATTTAAGAAAAACCGGTGTTTTTGGAAGCCCTTTTTGTCATTTTTTGCTTGTTTTTTGCTCTAAAACGCTATTTGGCAGCTTAAAATAGCGATTTTTAGCGTCCTTACTGAAAATAACGTGCTAAAAACGCATTTCTAGGCGTTTTGGAGCTTTTCGAAATTTGGGACCCCCACCTGGGCGAAACCCCCCTCGACCCCCCACCTGAGGAAACCCCCCTACCCCCCTACCCCCAGGTCGGCCCAGAGCTGTTACATGTATGAAGCTTATAATAAAATCCTTTCCATCATCAAGCGAAAAAACAGAAAATTCCTTCAGTAAATGAAACCAATCTTCTATAAACCAGTATCTTCAAGAAATAAATAAAGTTAATGAGAATTAATCCTGCCAAAAGCTTGATCAGTTTATCACAAAAGTTCGAAGAAACATTGCTTCTGTAAAGCTTTTGCGACGTTTCAATTTTTTGCAACCGTCAAACAGTCGTGCCCAGTTAACCCCAGTTAATTTGACAATCGGGCCTGGTACGGGAAAATGGTTCGGTGATTTTGACCGTGCTCAGGGACCGTAGTTTATAACTATAAACTTGGCACAACAGATAGATTGCTCATTTTCTGCTAGTTCAGTCTGAAATTGAAGCTGCCAATGTTTAGAGTCGAGGTTTCCGTAATTTTAAAGTTTTGTTTCAATTTTCAAACATTGCTGTCTAAAATTCAGGATTGCTGTTGACTGCAGAAAATAACAGAGCTTCTACCTATACACATTTTGTAAGCATTTCAAAACTGAATCGGCAGTTACCAGCCAATAGTTGGGCATTCAAAGCTAGACTGAACTGTGCATGCGCGCAGGGCATCAATCAGTGAAAATAATCGGAAATGAACTCTTTTCTAAAATTAATATCGCGCCGTCGCTTTCGCGACTCCCTAGACTAGAATAATGGTAGTATTGGAGCCGATTGACAGAGGTCTGCCGGTGTAGCATGCAAATGGTACCTATGGGTAGGTATGGCTATCGATTAAGCGTAACTGTAAGGTGATTAGTGACTTGCGCAGATTTAGTGTTTCAAGTGTAGCTCAGTTTCGACAATCTTTTCGTTTAAACCGGGCTGCAGTCCTGGGGTTTGGTCTAATCTTCTTATATTTATGTTAAATCGATAGCAAATTGTCGTATATACCCGCATGTCCGTGCGGTAATTTATCGTCAATGGGTCGAATGCTACTACTGTTGTTTAATACCGGATTTTTCAAATGCGTATGCGTATGCGTATGCGTATACGCATTCCAATTACAAATGCGTATGAGTTTGCGTATACGCATTGCAAAAACTAATGCGTATTTTGCGTATTGCGTATGCGTAATGCGTAATCTCAGAAACATTCAGAAATTTCATTGAACAGCTTTTTTAGCTATACAGTATGCTGTTTAGGTATCCAACTTTATAATCCAGGTTTTTGAGACATACTTGAGGCTTGATGATAAATTTCTGCCCTCAAGAAAATTGCACTATTGTATGTACAATGTACAGTACGGATGTTTTCAACAGGCAAGAGATATGCGGTTTCCTGCAAACAATTTAGTCGAATGTTCAATTCCAGAAGAAGTCCAGTGGCATTCAAACTAGAGTGCGAACAATACCTGAAAAACCCAATACCCCAACCACCCAATACAAATACATGCGACCCACAATACCCCAGTACCCGATACTTGCATAGCTGAGCCAAAAATTGCATTTCAGTGAACAGGTAGATTCCAGTGGTGCAAGCACGATCTTCTGCACTGGGATTAAAATATTGAAGAGACCTGGTTGGGCTGCTGTCCAACCAGGGCGAGAATTTTTTTTAAAAATAGCCTTGTAGAAAGCGTTTAAAAGCCATTCTGAGTGTAAAATTAGCGGAAATTAACAGTTTTAATACTCAATAATGTGTAGTTCAATCCCGTTTCTTGTTTTCAACGAATTATTTTCCTAACTTGGCTGGCCGGAAAGGCTGTACCACCCCATAGCCCTTGGTACATAAATGTACGGTACTGGTACATTCTGTATCGTTAGAAATGGCACGATTTTTATGTTAGATAAGAACTCGGAAATTAGCGGGACACTAAGAAATTCTACTAACTTTTAGTTGATTAAGGCAAAAACAGCTTCCTAAACCTAATTATGGAACAATCTTTTCGATTTTTGTAGATTAATTTTTAAGGTCAACATCGATTTTTTTCGATTTTGACAGGTATTGGGTATTAGGGGACAAAAACCCCAATACCCAATACCAGTTTACACTCTAATTCAAACAATAAGCGCACAGTGGAAGCGCAAACAGATACCCTGAGCATACAACAACACGAATGATGTCAGGCAAAACCCTAGAAACTCTAAATTCAATGATTTGTTACACGTTTCCTTTCCTCTTAAAACTTAGCGTCTTTTTTAAATATTAGCAAGCACAGCTTAGTTAAAGCTTCAAATTACCTCAGAAAATTCTGGTACCCTCACTTCACACTAAAATATGAAGAATGACCACTTGGTAACCATACTTGTAACAGGGGGGGTCTGGGGGGGTCTGCCCCCCCCCCGACTTAGGCCAGCCCCCCCCGGTGGGGGACCCCCCCCCCCCCCCCCCGAGACGATTTCACCGACCCCCCCTCCGATTTTTCTGGCAAGTAAATTTTCGAGCAATTTTTTGCAATTTTTTACACTTTCACACACAAAAATTGCCAAAATCGCCTGCAAAACAGCACTTTTCAGCTGTATTTCAGGCCAAATTAGCGATTTTTAGGCAAAAAATTGCGATTTTTCTCGATTTTTGAGCATTTTTTAGTGCCCACCCCCTCCCCCAAAATTTTGGCTCAGACCCCCCCCCGGCCGGCGCCAGACCCCCCAACCCCCTCCCCCTATCGGCGGATGACCTGTTACATGTATGTAACAACTTGAACTAATTTTTTTGCAAGACATTCGAAAAGGCAGCTATTTTCAGACCCAATACGCATTACGCAAAAATACGCAAACTTTTGGCAGAATGCGTAATAATATTGCGTAATGAAATTCAAATGCGTTTGCGTATGCGTATGCGTATACGCATTCTGAAATGCAATGCGTACTTTGCGTAATGATATGCGTAATGCGTATACGCATGCAACAGTAAATGCTACAATTGGTCTAGTAAGTGGATGTCAGAACGGCTAATTTTTCATTTTTATGCATTTTTTAAATTTTCTGTCTAAGGATCGTTGAAAATGTATATGGGAAGAAATATGCATGTAGAGTAGGCCTGCTCATATGATAACATTGGTAGCTATCGTTCAAAAGATGAAAAGAGACAAGGAGAAACGCTCTTTTTTCAATTCTTTTCATAGCTATGATAGTGGTTTCAAACGAGCTGCAGTCCTGGGGTTTCTATCCCAATCTTTCTAACTGTGCTTATTCTGTATCTGGGGCAATTGTCCATCTATGGATGGGGCACTTTCGGTCAAATGTAATTCACTGCATATCAATTTTATAGCAAGATGCCTATTCAAGTCGTGACAGTACAAAAGTTTCATACATCTGCAAAAGAAAATTTACGTCGCGAGTTGAGAAAACTTTGAATATTAAATTTACCTTTCGAAAACCCACATTTTATTAGAATGTGTCGAAAACCAAAAGCCGGAAGTAATTGTTACACCCAAATCAGCGATTTCTGCTACATACATATGGGAGTATACGAAGCTTTGCTTCTATTTTCACTTTCCAATTTATTGCCAAGTAGCATCAGAAGAAAACTTTCCATTTACACTCGCTATCACGTCTTTTGAAATTGCCAGATTTCAGAATTTTTTTGAAGGTCAAGTCTTATTCTGGATCTGGCCGGTGCTTCGTACATGCAGCGTTAAAATTTACTGTGTTTATGCTAAACTGGAATTGCACGAAAATACTAAGCCACATCCATTGGACGCAAAGGTCTAATTAAAATCAAAACTGTACATCACAGACAAAATACCGATTGAGTCAGAACAAAGGACTGATTGAAAATTACCCGCCCTTCAACATGACAACTCTCTGAGATACCACACATAAGGTACAACTCTCACAAACACTATATGAGGCGTCTCTACAGTATAGGCGAAGAAAAAACAAAACGCCCGTCAACGGCGCCGCACAGCCTAAAAGAAGTGCTCATTGCTAGGCAAAGAACCCTGTGTGGAGTAGGAGTATAATCAGATTTCCCCGTCTTCTTCCGATAACTGGTCGAATCGCATGATGCCGGGCCGTCTGCGACGGAATAGCCGGGCCATGCCACCTCGCTTCCGCAGATACACAAAGCCTCCCACTAGACAAATTATGACCACCAGCACCAGAACCACTATCACGATTGTTGTGGCTGACGAGCCTGAAAGACAGAAACCTCTGTCTGATCATACATTTGCCCGGTCGGCAGCTCAGGGTGTCCATGCCTAGTTGCCCAGTCATAGGTGCAAATTTTTGGTGGGAGCCTCACGAGAGCTCGTTGAATTTTCAGCAAAATTGTTCTCTAAGGATCGTAACCTACGGCTGAAATTCAATTTTTTTTAGTAAAAATCAGATTTTTGATTAAACAACTGCGTAAAATCTAGTTTTCCCAAAATTTGTCCAAAAATCGAAATTTTCAACGAGTGCGTACAATGTACTGTAGTTGCCTAGGCCAATGGTGCGTTGCGTAGCTGCGCAGTTGTCAAAATTGATTTCTATGGTTTAAAAATGCGCCAGAAGACTTCTTAGCAGCTTGTGGAAGCATTTAGTAGAGTTACATTTTCGTTCCCTCTGACCACCCTGGGGTCCCCATGCACATGTATGCGTTTGAGATATTGCTATCTATCCTGCAGCTTATTCGCTGACTAGGTTTAGGGTTTACTTATGTAAGCAGCAGGTTGACACAGAATTTTTAAATAAGTTCTAGACTTGGAATGACCTCACCTCCACCGGGATCCGACTTTTTCTTGGCTTGTAGCGGTTTGCCGGTCGTCGGTTTCTTGGCAGGCGTGGTTTTGACTGGCGGTTGACCGGTACTGGAGGGTGTTGTCTGTACGGTTGACGTTCCAGCTTGCTTTCCAGCAGTGGAGGACGTTTTCTCCTTTTCTGACTTTTTCGTCACTCTTGTTGTTGTTGCTGCTGTTGATGCAGTTGCTGGAGACGTGACCAGTTCAGATTTTGCTATAAACGGCGCGTCAAAACTAATGCAGTCAGACACTTTGACACAAAACATTTTTCTCATGGTTATTATTATTTCTTAAAAACACAGTGGCGCGCTCTAACGCTAAAGGCCGGCACTGTATCGATTAAACTTGCACGCCCGCCTATCAATGGGATTGGCCGGCCGAGCAGCTGCTAATTAATCCACCGAGCAGCGAGGAGCCAATTTGGGCGCTGTGCCAGGTCCGGCGCATTAGTAAACAAGCCATTTGCAGCAGCTGACCGTGCAATCGATCCACCGCCGCGAGTTAACGCCCCGGCCGGCTGCTGTGGACGCGAGTATCCTCCCTGGCCGGCTGCTGTCATTGGGTCTCGGCCAGCCAATCGGCTCCGTTATGAGCCGTTGGGCGTGGTTTTGAGTGCCGCGAGCTCCTATGGAGTGCGCCACTGTGAAGGTTTGGTTTGGCCAAAGTCTTAGCCTGCTAGTCTTATGTAGCTATGAGTTATGCCCTATCCGAAATGGACTGACACGAATTTTCAGATGTCAATTTTGAACATAACTACGTATCTCACGAACCCTTCATCGGATTTTTCCCAAATTTTGCAGTTTAACCTATCTATACATGGACTTAAAGACCTGATGAATGTCAGATTTCCAGCAGAACCGGTTAAAATCTGGAGGATTTTTATTTTCAGTCAAGGTGAAAATATAGCCTTGTCGGGAGTGAGGGTGGTGCCCTCTGAACTTTAAAGCACGGCTGTATGTATATATGGCCTAATTAGGTGTTCATTGTGCTTCCTTAGTTGAGGCGACCGTACTGAACGACCCGACTAGTTCGGACAACGCTGCTTTCTGCATAACTCAAGGCCATAGAAGGCTATCAGGCTACAACTTGGTCAAAACAAACTATTAACAAATCACAATAATCGTGCCAAAAATCTTTTGAGTCGGTTGAAAATTGACGGAATGGTGGCCATTTGAACTTATTCGGAAAACTAAAAAAAGGCCAGGTGGTCTTTTATATGGCCAACTCTGTACAATTCTGTAAAGACTCTGTAAAGACGGAATTTTTGTGAGATAATAAGGAGCAAAAAATGCTTGAACTGGACTGGTGGACTGTTGCTTACGTTTGAGTTTCAACGAACAAATGTAGTGTTTGGTGGACCAGCAACTGACCGACTTCCAATTGAAGTTAGATTTGCCGAACAGAGCCATCTCCACACATTCGTGTCGTCCTTCGGTGTTCGGTTGCCCTTCGTCCCACTTCACATAACCCGTTTCACTTCCGTCCTCCCATTGGAAACCACCTATACATACAATGTACATGCGCTCTACAGTACATGATGGGATGCCTGCCTACCATACCAAAATTGTACTAGTGCTAAAATCAATCTTAACCATACCATATCAAAATCAAACGCCTTTACCGTACTGAAATTATGATTTTGGTAAGGCGTTTTCATTTTCGTACTGTACTAGCTTGTTGGCTATATTTATAACACTTTTCAAATGCGCCAAAATATATTCGCAATCCTTTCTGAAGTTTCGATTCGAAAAAACTTAAGGAAAGTGGATTGAGCATAATTTCCAAACCTTCTATTACGTTATTACAGCAAACTACCACTACTGTACCAACTTCATACCAAAATCGTGCCAACCAAATTCAAACTGAATTAGCTAGTACTATACCATACCATATCGAATTCAAATCGCCAAGTTTATGCTATACCATACCATATCCAATTCAAACTTTGAATTTAGTAGGCATCATCCCTGACTACATGCATAACGTCATCAGCCGGAGAAGTGGCCGTGGGCCCTAAGCGCAAATTCGGGAGATAGGTTACTCAAAAAACGCTAATCTGAGCTGATAGCTGTTCTATAGGCTAACCAATCTTAGCAATTCTTGTATCTAAAACAGCAAAAATTGCAAAAAGTGGCCCAAAAGTTGCATTCCGAATTACGGTAAAACTTCTAATAATAGTGCTGTGCTACTTCGTATCTTCGTACTGTACACGCACAGAAACGATAGTGCAGATGACCCAGCCGAATAACACACGTCGGTCGGTACTATACAATACAGCTGTTGAGAGAGAGAGACCAATTTGCATTTCAAAACCAAATACGCTACCATGCTTTAGTTGTTTGAGGCCGATAAATGCCGTCTGCAAAGTGATTTGACTGTGGTCGTTTATTAGCTGACGTTTCAGTGACTCAAAGTCCTCCTTGGTTGGAATGGATGCAAGACTAGCGCCGAATCTCTAAAAGCAAATCACTATTAATAACCAGAATTAGAGTGTTGGGCTTATTGCGGTTGTTTTCTAGATACTGGGATGGGATAGCATTGGAGTTTCTGTCCCTAATACCCAAAACTGGCTGAGACCTACAACCTCCAAGATTCGTTTGAAACATGATTAGCCTTTTGTGTTACTGAATGAAATACGATTTCTTCGTTTAGTTCCGTAAGCATTGGGTATTGGGAATGTCAGATAGTGGGGTGTCATAATTTGACGATTTTTGTTACAAGTACAGTAGACACTGCTTTACGGTGGTTGATGAAACAGAACAGCTAAAATGTCCCGCCAGGTAAAGGGTGCCAAATTCTTTCAGTTCACTTTTCATTTCTTCCGGTTTCCATGTTGGAAAACGGTTTTGATTTCCGGCTTTTAATCAAGAGACAGAAACAGCGGTTCATATAGAAGATACCTTTATTTAGCGAATGCAACGTTATCAATCAGGGGAAGGTAGGAGGAGGAAAGTACCGTAAAGCACTCGTGCTGAGCTCTGTATCCAGTGGTCATGTCAGAGGGACTGATCATCAGTTTGTAGCACCTGGTTAGTCCAACATGCCAGTCCTTCAAAGGACACACCAGATCTTTCCGTTGCTCTCGCTCCACTGGTTTCTCTAGAAAATATCTACATGCACATGCAGACGCAAGTGTTAGACCAGTGCACCCTTGGAGGCCTTGCAAACCACAGGCAGCAAGGTGTTACAGTCCCTGGTGAACCACTGAGCCCCTTCATAGTCGTCTATCACCATACTAACACATCGATGCTGGCTGGTGCTCGTAACAGCTGGTTCGCCCGGACCCCAGCGACTCATTGTAAGAGAAGTTCCATCGGACCATTTGAAAACGTTCTTCAATACAAGATAAAACAACTTGGAAAGTTTGTTAGTGCTACTCAATATCAGTATGATCAAATAAGATCATAAACTGGTCTGGACTGACATTTTGTTGGCCCAAATCGGCCAACCCCGGCCAACTTTGGTCGCAGATCGGCCAACTTTCGCTGTCCGGTGGCCAAGCTTGTGGTCACACACGTGCTTTCGATGGTTTGTAGTGTATGCATACCGCGTGTTCCCTGAGTCCAGTCCAGAACTCTCTGATTCCCAGTTGTTTGGCTTTGCTCATGACGAAGCTGAACTCGAACTTGTCTCGCATGCTCAACATACTGAAGTAGGGCGTGTCGACAAATTTTGATTTATGCGGCTCTGACGAGTAGAGGTCGCAGAATTTGTTGGCGTTCTCCCACGTCAGTAGAATTCCGTTTGTAGAGTTGGCGCTTTTTGCTAAAAATACAGGATGTAGAGGTTGGACTAAGATGCGGCATTCATTATTACAAGCGCTTGTACGGGTGGACCTTGTGCCACAGGTTCCATCTTACTGTAACTTTTGCTTTCGTCAATAAGTTTGACTGAAATTTAAACACAACACGAACAGGCCCTCAGCAGTTTTACTCTCCAAATTTTGGCCAAGTCTGTCGCTTCAACCACAAGTTATGCACTTCCATGTGTCAGCCATCACTTTCTTTGACGTGTGGCAGTGGACATATGTGGAAGTGCCTAACTAGGGATTGAAGCGACAGACGTGGCCAAAACTTGGAGAGTAAAACTGCTGAGGGCCTGTGCGTGTTGTGTATAAATTTCAGCCAAACTTAAAGACGAAAGCAAAAGTTACAGTAAGATGGAACCTGTGATAGATAAACGATCCACCTGCATACATAGTGCATGCACGTACCCGGTTTCGCCGAAGGATCGTTTTGGTAGAAAAAGTAGCAACTATCTCCGTACTTAAGACAATGGTCTAGCATTCCACTTTTGTCAGTGGGTTTTGCTTCTTTGCCTTCGGCTGAAAATATCATCGAGCATTGTAGGAAAGTCAGAAACCTAAAAATATTGTTCACGTACTAACAAACTGTTCGCAAATGAAATTCAGCTTGTCTTGCATGCAGTGGTGAGCTCGACTTTGGTGGGAACTGTCCGCTGCTGCTGTTACTGTAAAAAAATAGTACCATCAATTTTCACAGTGCAAAGAATAATAAAAAGATTACTGTTGCTGAAGTCGGCAGAACCGTTTAAAGCCAGATGCCAATAGCCCACATCCAATGTGCCGTCCATGTAAACGCAAGTCCGCTACAACCAAGCCAAATCAAAACGAAAAATCGTAGTTTCGGATAAAGTCTGGTTGGAGTGGAGCTAAAAAACCGCTGTTTTGCAGTCATTTTTAGCAAAATTCTGATCTGAAACGGTAAGAAATCGCAAAAGTATTGTCTCAACAATTTGAGTCCCAGAAAAATCGGTGGGCTAAGTGGAAACTGTTAGTGTTAGGTGCATGTAAGTTGAGAAAAAGAGTGTACCCTTGAGTGAGTCAAGATTTGAGTGGGTCGTCCGTTGGTCATCAGAACTCTGCCAGAGGGGAACATGCGAGTGTATCGCATTCGAGACTCGTCCAGCCATTTGAACCGGCCATTGGTGGTGGTGAGACCGAGCCAGATGTCCTTCTCCTTCAGCTGGGTCATTACGAATGCTGCAACGTTTCCACAGCTTAGAGTAAGTTCAGTTTCAGTGGTACCCTGCTCGAACACTCCTCCGACACTGACCAAATAGGAGTTGTCTTCTTTGTCTTTGCAGTACTTCCTCGCGTCCTCGAAGTTCAATTCTTGCTCTATGTACTTGTAGCATTTGTTGTCTGAATGGCGCAAAGTAGTCTGAGAAAAGAAGCCACAAATTACGGTAATGTATCCATCCTTTCTTTTCGTCACAGCTGGAACGCGGTTTTCTCTTTGGCTTAGGGACGGTGGGTTGATGGGCATCTTTGGCGATCGAAGCTTTCTTGCAAACGCCCGGCAGCCTTTCGTCGCAACGACGGTTTTGCCAGCCCGATTCTGAATATGCCTACATACTGTATGTTTGTATCTAAGTACTGTACGTTGGTCTGAATTGGCCAGCGAAGAGCCGAATATTTGAGATCTCCAGGGCAGTGGTTTTGCTTTGGTCAGCGTAGCCACACAGCTTCCTTTAGTGTCTTCGTGTTCTTTGGCGTGAATCGGCCGCCACACTTGAGTGATGGCAAATGAGGCCATGTAGTCCAACGGAGTTCCATCACTCCATCTGAAACAAATTGTCTGTTCTGTTCTGTTCTGTTCTGTTCTGTTCTGTTCTGTTCTGTTCTGTTCTGTTCTGTTCTGTTCTGTTCTGTTCTGTTCTGTTCTGTTCTGTTCTGTTCTGTTCTGTTCTGTTCTGTTCTGTTCTGTTCTGTTCTGTTCTGTTCTGTTCTGTTCTGCTCTGTTCTGTTCTGTTCTGTTCTGTTCTGTTCTGTTCTGTTCTGTTCTGTTCTGTTCTGTTCTGTTCTGTTCTGTTCTGTTCTGTTCTGTTCTGTTCTGTTCTGTTCTGTTCTGTTCTGTTCTGTTCTGTTCTGTTCTGTTCTGTTCTGTTCTGTTCTGTTCTGTTCTGTTCTGTTCTGTTCTGTTCTGTTCTGTTCTGTTCTGTTCTGTTCTGTTCTGTTCTGTTCTGTTCTGTTCTGTTCTGTTCTGTTCTGTTCTGTTGTTCCTTTTACCTGTAAGACCTGTCTGCATTTAGACGGTTGAGACCAATCCACAATTTTCCTGCCACCTTACGCATCGGTTGAAGATCGCTCTAAAACTTCAAAAACTTTTCTAGCAGGAAGTCTAGATAAAGAAAGACCATGTTGGAGACGTAGTCCAGTTCAGCTCGGCTGTGCACAGATGCCAAGTCGCCGCCGTCCTCCATGCGACACTTGTCCAGAGCATCTTCCCAATAATGCAAATTGTCCAAAATTTTGTAGCAAAAGTCCCCATCATCTTTCGAGACCCGTAAACACCACGTAGGATCGCTGCCGCAAGCTGTTGCTAAAACGCTTGTTCAGCGTGTCTTATTCAGCCCCAAATTTCACCATTCTGATCTCGGATTTCCTCCTCAGGTACCAGTCGTCCATTGGCTTGCATAGGCCGTTTTTGGCAATAAAACACCAACTTGTCGCTACACGTTCGATTCACAAACTTGTGTGTATAGTTTCCAATGTAGCCTGAAAGCTAGCGCGTGATTATACAAACCCTACCCTTTGTCTGGAACCTTATTTAGAGATTTTTAAACCCAAGTTAGGGCTCCGAAACCCTATTTTGGGCCTCTAGTTACCCTATTTAGGCTCTCTGAAATCCAAATTATGGTTCTGGAACCCTATTCAGGGCTTCTAAAACCCTAATTGCGGTTCCGAAACCCTGTTTATGGCCTCTGAAACCCTAATCAGGGCTTCTGGATAACTCTGTTTGCAGGTTTTGAAACCCAAAATAGGGTTAAAAAAATTCCCCCAGAATCCGGCTTTGGGAATTTTCTCCGAAAATCGGGCCTAGGGGAAATACCCACCTATTGCCCGAACTACATGTATGCTGCACCTACCTCTTTGCTGAAAGGCCATGCACAAAGGCGTGGTACTGTCTTTGATGATTTTGTTGTTGTTAACCGAATCGTTTCGATTGTTTTTGATGAAGGCTGCATCGGCAAAGGTGCCGTCGTTCCAGCTGCAATGTAAGTTTAGATTTTCTTCTGTGTTTTATGATTCCAGTGCTACCGATGCAGCTGAGGTTCGGTGCCTTTGTCTCTGGGGCAGATCTGCCCCAAGCCGACCCAGATGTTTTGGTCTTCCAGACTTTGGTAAAATCGTCTGCCGAACTGGCCGGGCGGCGGCGGCGGTGGCGGCGGTCGTTGTTCTGGTCTTCTGAACCAAACGTGCGGTTGTTCCGAACTCCGGGCGCTTTCTTCCTGAATCACTTACAAAATCACTAATGGCACATACATGTTTACCTATGGGTGCTCCCCAACCATGGCAAGAAATTCTTGGAAATTAGCTTTCAACAACGTGTTTAAAAGGAGCATAAACTTAACAGAAATTTACAGTTTTAATAGTCATTGTCTTCACAAGCGTTACTACAACCTTGGACAGACGAAAATTTAACTTTGATAAAATGATTTCAAGTTCAAAAGAAAATTTTAACAATAAACTTTTTAAAAAGGTCGCTCCGGCTACTCACAAGGGCGCAATGCGCAATTTCTTGAACCCTACTTTTTCAAAAAATTGAATTTCAAAAATGACGAGAAGTGGATTTTATAATAGTTCTTCACCATTTAAAAGATAGGTATCCTGGACATACTTCATCTGAAAGCCCAGAATGTTCATTCTTTACAGGCAGTCAGATTATAAATCGGCCAACATTTTGCATATAAAGCGGTGCATCATTTTCAACTGGGTTCATGAAGCTGGCAGACACTCTAAATTTGAAATTCTCTTGCACCATTCGATTCGTTTAATCACAATCTTTCATTTAAAAACATTTCCAGCCACATACCCAAAAAACCAGGGACCACATGCCCAAAAAACGAAAAAACGTCACTTTTTTGTCACTTTGTCAACTAGCTTGTTATGTAACTTCTGACTGAATACGAGCCACCATTCAATTCAATACAACATTTGGCACTAGAAAAAGTGGTTTTCTATCAATTTTAAAAGTTCGTCTGTCCAAGGTTGTAACGCTTCTGCAGGCAACGACAATTAATAGTTTAAAGGAGTTTAGACCAGTGTGGTGCATTTTGAAAATTTGAAACTAGGTAAAGTAATACTAGGTAAAGTTGTCACCTAAAAAACTAGGTAAAGTAATACTAGGTAAAGTTCTCAGCTAAGAAACTAGGTAAAGTAATACTAGGTAAAGCCCAGAAAAACTAGGTAATACTAGGTAAACCTAAAACGCTCGAAATCAAGTTAGGTAAAATATTATTTTTGGTTCAGTAGAACAATGATGAAGTTGGTGGAGTTAAAATTTACGAAATTTGACACATTTCCAGTAAATAATTGCATTTTATTGATCATAAATTCAGAAATTCATTCTCCGGGGCCACTGTAATTGTGGGAAAGCCGGAAATTTGAACGTTTGCTGACTGAAAAAGCCACGTAAGACTGAAAATATCAAACTAGGTAAACTTGTTCTACCTAGAAGTACCTAGTTATGTGGATTTAAAACTAGGTAAAGTAAAACTAGGTAAAATAGAGTAACCAGCAACTAGGTAAAGTAAATCTAGGTACTTTTCCCGAATATGAACTAGGTAATACTAGGTATACCTAGTTACCTAGATAAAAAGTGCACCACACTGGTTTAGACGAGATGATTTTGAAACACTAGCTTTCAAAAAGGCTTTGGATTCAGGTGAATGCAAAGAAGAATTAATCTACACTGTAGAAGCTGAGGCAAAAATGCGGTATTGTGCAAACAAACAAAATGGCACCTACTACAGTTTGCTGGAAAGCAGTCCACCGTTGCATGTCATTAACGGTGACCAAATGACCTCCATAAGTGCGACAAGTTTCCTCGGCTCTAACCCAACTTTGCGCAAAGGTGAATCGCTTAATACAGCGGTTTGGTGGAAAAATCTCCCACGGCCGGTGACAATAAACTGCATTCTTGAACGGATCGTCTGTTGACTCTGTAAGCACAGATAAATCTGCAGCAAAAATAGAATTTCATCCAATGGCGCGAGTCACTGAAAAATGGCTCTTTCTTTCGAAAGGTCGCGCCGACGCCGCAAAAACCTAACCAGTCATCTCAGAATTTTATGACGGCAATAAAAATCCAATCAAAATAGGGCAAGGGTAGTAGAATAGGGATAAAAAGAAAGCAAGTAAAGTATTACTGGCGCCAGTGACGCTGGTGTGCGTTTCGGGGGCTTGAGTGGTTAACGTCCAACAGCCGTCCAACACTGCCACCAGCAGCCAAATGACAAATACGCCAGTTTCCATTTGTTTAATTGTTGTATCAGAAAAAGCCGTGCAAAGAAGCGGTCCGGAGCTGCGAAGTACACAGAATTCAAACAGAAGACCTGTTTAGGGCAGACAGGCAGCAGTGCACAGTGAGTGGCCCGAAATGGCCTGTGCAGGTATTGTAATCTGTCTGCGTACGTCCAACTTAAACGCCCGGAGCCAATGCGTCACTGCGCCGGAGTTTTTTGCGACCGGCCGCACTTCCAAAACTGACTCACTGAGATCACGATGCGCAGCCCAAATCGGGCCCTCGCTGTAAACAAGTAGAGACCGACAACTATAAACTGTTGGCCGTTTCCCAGCTGCACAAAAAGAGTGGTCAGCTGATGGCTGAAACGCTCCGAAAATGTAGAGAGCGCCCGGTCACGTGAGCCCAAGTCAGTGGACTGCCAAAAAACCGGCCAAACTGGATGTGTCTGAGCACAAAGAATCGGGCCATGATTGATGTGGCCATGCTAGGTGGGCCACTTTTTTATAGCCTGTCTTTTTGATGCTGCAGACGCATGTAATCATAGCCAATCTTGAATGTTAAAGGCTCCGGTAAACCAGTAGTGTTTGCAATTCAATCTTGATTTATAGCTGTTTATTGCTTATTTCTTTTCCGAACTTTTATTTGAAATAATTCAATGTGTTTCCGGCTCAGACTACGTATATAGGGGATGGGGATCCCAATATTTGGCCAAAATTAAATTGGTGGGGTTAGATTTTTAATCATGATCTTTAACTGTGATTTTTCGCTTTTTGATCGAAGTACGTATGTACGTATTATCAACTAATAGCTGGCACTTGCAGACTACAATTGAGTTCATGGATAGATATTGGATATACATGGTGTAGAGTACCATACGAAAATGTTAGAAAAGAAAGTTTATGAAAGAATACTCTACAGTACAGTACAGAAGGATTGACAAACCACTCGACTAGAGCACATAGATTCAAAGTCCCCAGAATAACGAACAACTAACAAACAAGAGCCCAATTAAATAAATACCATAAAACTTCTAATAATAGGCGCTGTGCTATTATTTTTTTCGTGCATGCTTTTGGTGACGTTAGTATTCTTGGAGCTTGCGCGGTTATTATTTCATTGCTACGTCGGTATCCATAATTTTTCTGTCAATACAGAATATTTATGCATTAAAAACAAACAGACTTTATATGATTTGCAGTCTGACTAATGTTTGCAAACTGAATCAAAGCATTGATAGTCATACATTCTATGGGAACGAGAAATCGGGGTTTTTGGAAGCCTTTTTTGTCATTTTTTTGCTTGTTTTTAGCTCTAAAACGCTATTTGGTAGTGATTTTTAGCGTTCTTACTTTAAAAACGGGCATTTCCAGGCGTTTTGGAGCTTTTTGAAATATTAGACCCCCTCGACCCCCATCTGAGGAAAAACCTCCCTACCCTATCCCCCAGGTCGGCCCGGAGCTGTTAAATGTATGTTGTTAGTAGTGCGCGTGGGGAGCGCTATTACTGAAAGGGCGCTATTATTAGAAGCTTTACGGTACATCACTCACTATCATATCCACACATATTGTTTTATCCTCACACGTCATGATCTACATTCGTGTTTTTCATGTGACTAGCTCTGCTAAATCGTGTGCAGGAATAAAGTTTCAAAGTTTCATACGCATAATACAACACAATCCAAATAAAATGTGTTCCTTAGCGCGGGTTAGCCATCCCCTGCAGGTACTGTGTGTAAACAGACGTCACTGACAACAATAAAATATTAGGAGGGAGGAAAATTGAGGACTGCAGTCAGTTATTTAAGGCTTCTGGCCATAGATGGCTTAATTTACCTGACTGATAGTGGTTTTCACTGTTGCTATGGTGGGTGGTTTTCTTTTGGACCGAAAAAAATAACAGACAGAGCAGTGTTTGCTCAGAACAAATTTCTCGCAGGGTCTACAAGTCTGATAATGACTGAGTGTTAGAGGAGAGTGGCCTATATAGGGTAGCATTTATGGATGATTAGGTGGAGTTGAAGTGAAAGTAGAAGGAGAGGTACTGCTCTCTGAATTTGCTGCTGAAAGCGATCAGCAAGAAGGGGTTGATGCTGGTGAAGGTGACGGTGGCCACCACCACACTCAGACCGCCCAGCATGTCCACAAAGTGACCCACCAGAAAGTAGAGCACGTAGTTGAGCGCCATGTACAGATACAACGAGCACAACACCGCCCCGATCACAGCCAGGTTCCGCTCCATCTTTCTGATGTCCTTCTTCTCTTGGCTCGTCGCTCCCTCGTCACCGTCGTCTACCTGGTTTCCCTTCCGCCAAATCTCAAAATATACAATCAAATCTCTTCTAATGAGGAGACTATGCCGCCCAGAAGCAATTATTACTATAATTTTACACACTAAAACAGACAAAAAATGCTATATTCTTTGCTAGATTTTGAGCATTTTAATTCGAAATTCCACTTCACTACTATGCACTCCTACCTGCCGGGAATTTTGGAAGGCAATACACCAACCTTAAAAAGAAGCAGTCAGTCGAGTTAAAACTTTGGTGGTTTACTGATTATACAGTACGTTTAGGTATAAAAGAGCTAACACCTTGCCTCCTAACATTTTTCTGTACACGTCTGAGTAAAAAATAAAAGGTAGACGCTAAAAGTAGAAAATTAGATTACAAAATACATTTGAAACTCATTCTGAGCGTACGTATAATAGACAGCTTCAGAAGATAATTCGATCTCTCCGGTACGTTTGAAATTTTTTTCATTCCACTTCCGCCACAAATGGGGTGTATCTACTACAGTTGGTACACCTGAATCTGAACCTGAAACCTGGGTATTAACCTGAAAATTGTGAACCTGAACCTGAACCTGAATCTACTTGAAAATAAAAGTACTTACCTGACACCTACTAGGTCGGTACCTACTTTTCAGGTTTTTCTTGTCTTAAACTTTCCGGTACAAGTAGCACGTACTGTCAACATTTGAAATTGGTTAGATCAGATGTTGCTTGACGCTCTACAGTTTTGTTCCTAAAAATGGTGTGCGTGAAGCGTCTAATGCACATTATCTGCACCTACATGTACTGTAACTTAAAAATGAAGGCGATTATAGGGAAAAGCCCCATCCAGAAATTGGCTTGTCTTCCTCTATGCCTAAGCTTAAAGCTTTAGTTTGTTTGTTGAACGTCAGCTAGTAGAACTTATCTAAGCCTGAGCCATAACTTAATGCCGAACTTAGAGTTTGAAATGAACGTTCGTGGAGTGCGTGGGGTTTCCTACTACAATGGCGATCGGTCCATCATCCGCAAAAATTGTCCTGCGTTTTTCTCGTTTTTGTCGAATTGTTGGTTTGTAACTTTCGATTGCTTTGAACATGGATCGTTTTCTTAAGAAAAGGAACAGGAGCGCTATTGATTTAGCTCATAGCCGAAAATTGTGTCTTTATTTGAAAGTACCTGAACCTGAACCTGACACCTGGGTACTTTTGAAAAATGTACCTGAACCCATACATGTAACAGGTCATCCGCCGAAGGGGGAGTGGGTTGGGGGTCTCGCGCCTGTCCGGGGAGGGGGTCTGAGCCAAAATTTGGGAAGGGGGTTGGGTACTAAAAAACGCTCAAAAATCGAAAAAATCGCTATTTTTGGCTATAAATCGCCAAAAATCGCTAATTTGGGCTGAAATACAGCTAAAAAGGGCTGTTTTGCTTGCAGGCGATTTTGGCAATTTTTGTGTCTGAAATTGTAAAAAATTGCAAAAAATTGCTCAAAAATTTACTTGCCGGAAAAAACGGAGGGGGGTCCCATCCGGGGGGTCTAGCCTAAGTCGGGTGGGGGCAGACCCCCCAGACCCCCTGTTACATGTATGCCTGAACCTGAACCTGAAATTGGATTTTAGAGATACCTGAACCTGGACTTACCTGAAATTTGGTGGTACCTACCAACTGTAGTATCTACCCTACATCCCCTGATGCACTAGTACGTAGCTGTAGCATTACAGATGACAGGATAGGATACACGACTGTTCTATGGTTTATGTATTGCTGTTGTGTTGTCAATGAAACCTTTTCAAAATAAGAACAAGTAGTAAGAAAGGTGTGAGCGAATTACCATGTAGAAGGTCATGGCGTGTAGCAAAACGAGCACAATGGCCACGGAGCCCTCCAGCACTACATCTGCCGTCCAGAACACCATCATTGCCTGCAAACTTTCCACATACCTATCAACAATACTACATGCATCAATGATTCACCACACTCTACCTTAACCATTTAGCATTCATGTAACAGATCATCCGCCGAAGGGGGAGGAGAATGGGGGTCTGGCGCCGGTCGGCGGAGGTCTGAGCCCAATTTCTAGTGAGGCGGTTGGGCGCTCAAAACACTCAAAAATCGCATTTTTTTCGGATAAAAATCGTCAAAAATCGCAAATTTCGGCTCAAGTACAGCTAAAAAGCGCTATTTTACGGGCGATTTCAGCAATTTTAAGTGTCTGAAATTCTAAAAAAAACGCAAAAATTGATAAAAATTACTTGCCAGAAAAATCCGAGGGGGATCGGAAAAGTCGTCTCGGGGAGTGTGGGGGCAGACACCCTGTAAGATGTATGCTATATAGTAATCGGCAACCTAACCCCAATAAGTGGAAAGGTACCTGAGGATCAGCGAAAGCGGCGCGCATGCTGATGTTGCTGGAGAGGTAGCTGCGACAGCAGGGGTGCATCTGCGGCAAGGAGAAGGGCAGCAACCACAGCCACTGAAAGGCAATGGCCAGCTTCAGGTTCTTGCTTGACCACATCTGAACGTTCTCTTTCATTGGGGCAGCACAGCAATGTCTTCGGTCAGCCACTAACTTACAGTGCGGTAGAGCATGGGGAAACAGAAGGCGGTGCAACGGTTGACACTGAGCAGGAGAACCCCGCAGATCTGCGTGTAGTACCAGGCCCAGCCGTTCATCTTGTTCAGCGTCTGGAACGCCTGCAACCCCACTCCTGCTTAGGGATGTAGCGCTATTAATTTGCTTTCGAATGAACAGAAAAACGAGGAAAAAAGGGCCACAAATTGAGTTTTTGGGCCTTGAAAGTTGTCAGGTCCACCATTCCACCTTTGGAAACTAAACATAACTCAGCCAATTCACCACCAAATTCAGAGATTCTTCGCACACATATTAGGCTCCATGTGTAGTTTTCGTGACACAAAATTAGCTTCGCCATGACTAGTCTAATGAAGTACAGGATGACAGGAACTGAGCGAGACATAGAAGCATTCTCACTCCAAACTGGACACACTGGGGAGGCTTGAAGAGATGCTGATCGAGGGCAGGTGGAGTGAGAGGATTGTGACATGGCCTAAGGTGGCTCTTCCACCAGAACAACTCGCGAGAGAGAAGCTAAGCAAGCACTGATCGAGGAGCTAAAGGCGGGCCGCTTGAATACTCACTCTCTCATCGATGCATGGCCGAGTCTAGCCCTAAACTATTCTGAGCTGATTGGTCGCTTTTGCTAAATCGACCAATCTGCGGCTAGTTATAATGAATCACTTATACCGTAATTGTTTTGATCAGCTCACGTCTCTCACTCTGGCGAAATCAAATGTCAATCGGCGCTGCTAAATCTATTTATAGCGGCGCGCCTCTTAAACTGAGATTAACGCCGGCCCGTATCTTTTTTGTCGTATGGTAAAATATGAACACATCCGTACATGAAACCAGACCACCCGGACGGGCCCCACTACAATGTAATGGGCCCTCGCAGTATATTGTGTTGCGTAATTTAGCAATGTTGCGCAGATTAGACTAGTCATGGCGAAGCCAACTTTGAGTCACGGAAACTACGTATACGTGTGCCAAAAAGTCTCTGAATTTGGTGGTGAATTGGCTGATGGTTATGTCTGGCTTCCAAAAAAAATTCATTTTTTCCATTGGAACATCTCTGGCCAGTACCATTAGGTTGGGGGTACTATATGTGTACATATATGGTGTTGGTGACGGTACCATACGTACATGGTACGAAATCTGAACGGAGTGGTACCATTATATGGCACCAGTACCACAAGGTACCATACAGTATATGGTACCACTACCCTTGGTGCCGATACCGTGAGTATATGGTGCGAAACCATACATGTAACAGGGGGGTCTGGGGGGTCTGCCCCCCACCCGACTTAGGCCAGACCCCCCCCGGATGGGGACCCCCCCCCCCCCCGAGACGATTTCACCGACCCCCCCTCCGATTTTTCTGGCAAGTAAATTTTCGAGCAAATTTTTGCAATTTTTTACACTTTCGCACACAAAAATTGCCAAAATCGCCTGCAAAACAGCACTTTTCAGCTGTATTTCAGCCCAAATTAGCGATTTTTGGCTATTTTTAGGCCAAAAATTGCGAATTTCTCGATTTTTGAGCGTTTTTAGTGCCCACCCCCCTCCCCCAAAATTTTGGCTCAGACCCCCCGGCCGGCGCCAGACCCCCCCCAACCCCCCCTCCCCCCATCGGCGGATGACCTGTTACATGTATGTGCGAAACCTAAAGGGAATGGTAGCATAATGATACCAGTAAACTGCGTAACTGTAAGTGTCTGACTGTAGATGTTTAATTGGAGTGAGAGAGGGGCCTACCACGTTGTCGACGAGAGGGAGGAGGTGCGGCCAGTAGCGCACGAGCACAGCCAAGGAGCGTCGGAAGATGAACTCGTAGAGCATGTAGCAGAGGTCTGCCAGACCCACCGAAACGCTGAGCACGAAGAAACTGGTGCGCAGTTGAGCTCTGCGTTTGATCAACACCACCAGCACCGATACGTAGATCGGGAACGACACCAGCATCCCCACCAGCAACCCCTTGTTGATCAGAGAACTGCAGAACTCACCACACACCGACATTACCGACACTTTGACTCAGCAAACAATTTAATTGAATTTCTAGGCACCAGCAGGTGCAAAAGTTATTATGGAACTACCGACGGTGCGTCAGTAAATGCACGTAGGTAGGTGCAGTGGAATCTATCTAATATTGCCGACTGATAAATAAAGGTATTGCTTTGTACCTCAAGCATGCATCCCCCACTCACTGAGTAGGGTCCGACACCGCCTGTCCGAGACGATTTTAGTGCTACACCGGATTTTTATGGAAATCAATAGTTTACAATTTCAGTCAGACACTAAAATTGATAACGTTCCCTGTCTAACAGAACAGGTACCTTTAGTACTGTTTCCCAGCAAGTTAATAACAAATAGCAAGTTAATTAATTTTTGGGCGAAATCGGGTAGCAAATAGCAAATTCCTAGCAAGTTAATTTTGGGCAAACCGCCGCCTAGCAAGTAAATAGCTAGTATATTTCGGATTGAGAGAGCGAGAAATTTGCTAGGAATTTGCTAGCAATTTACTAGGAACTTACTAGGCTCAGACATATTCCTCCATTATCCCTATCTTTCCCCGTTGGCTTGGGACCTGATATTCTGCCAGGATCCTTGGTTGGTTACACTACG
Source organism: Sabatieria punctata (assembly GCA_030248155.1). Classification (NCBI taxonomy): domain Eukaryota; kingdom Metazoa; phylum Nematoda; class Chromadorea; order Araeolaimida; family Comesomatidae; genus Sabatieria; species Sabatieria punctata. Next base: position 10,068 of record JASANB010002127.1, on the reverse strand, counting down.
CATATAGCTAGAGTAGGGCTATAGCCAAGTATGGACAAAAGTCAGTCTCTAGCATACATATAACAGGTCATCCGCCGATGGGGGGAGGGGGGGTTGGGGGGGTCTGGCGCCGGCCGGGGGGGGGGTCTGAGCCAAAATTTTGGGGGAGGGGGTGGGCACTAAAAAACGCTCAAAAATCAAAAAAATCGCAATTTTTTGGCTAAAAATTGCCAAAAATCGCTAATTTGGGCTGAAATACAGCTAAAAAGTGCTGTTTTGCAGGCGATTTTGGCAATTTTTGTGTGTGAAATTGTAAAAAATTGCAAAAATTTGCTCAAAAATTTACTTGCCAGAAAAATCGGAGGGGGGGGGTCGGTGAAATCGTCTCGGGGGGGGGCCATCTGGGGGGTCTGGCCTAAGTGGGGTGGGGGGCAGACCCCCCCAGACCCCCCCTGTTACATGTATGGTCTCTAGGCTGATAGTAGATTCGGCAAATAGAAAACTACTGTTAAGGAACTACTGTCTTCATGTTAAGGATAAAGTTAGAGAAAATTCTTGCTGATGCTTCTCTTCCTGCTGTTACTTGTTCAGCTCATTGAAACTGAGATACAATGTATAGTTTTGATTTTAAATGGTGCCGGAGTTTTCCACTTATAAGACAAATAGGAAAATGCCAAAATAGGTCACTTTTCACGCCCTTTTGAAAACCATGATCTTATAATAACTGTGGTGGTCTTATAATCGGAAAATCCCGAAGGCATCATTTGGTTGAGCGCAAAATATGTAGCAAATTCTAGCAAATTGATAGCAAATAGATAGCAAATTTCTAGCAAATAACAAGTTAATAACAAATTAAATTAGAAATTGCAGTGTCTAGCAAGTAAATAGCTAGTAAATAAAATTCCCAACAGTTACAAGCAAGTTAATAGCAAGTTAATTAGAAATAAATTAACTGGGAAACAGTAACCTTTAGCTGCGGCTGCCTAAATCAGAGCGACTTTTAGTCTGTATGACACTGCCTATGAATTTTGGCCAACTCCCTATGGCCCGGATCAAAGTACTAAACATACATGAAACAGGTGATCCGCCGAAGGGCAAGGGGGTTGGGGCTCTGAGTCAAAATTCTAGGGAAGGGGCTTGATTGTGTACTAAAAGGCTTGAAAATCGATAATTTGGGCTTAAATACAGCTAAAATGTAATGTTTTGTAGGCGAGTTTGGTGTCTGAATTTCAAAAAAATCGCAAAAATTTAAAAAAATGCAAAAATTACTTAACAAATATCGGAGGGTGATCGGAAAAATCTTCTCAGGGGCTCTGGCCTAAGTTGAGTCCGTACTGTCTTGTTTTTTGCAGTCCTCGGCAACAGAACAATGCCTACATTTGGTATCTACTGCACTGTTTATAAAATTGAGCTGTATTGTATCGTATATAATCTTCATGTTCCCTCACTTTCAGGCAGGGCTTGACACCCCTCAGGCCGCCGCTACCTCAATCAGGAATTTTTAGGAAGAATTTTGAAACGAACATGGTGATAAAAGTACGCCTAGATTAGGTGTAAATGAGATCAGAGTAGCTTATTTCAACCTTTTTTTAGCGAAAAACAGCCTAAAACATTGATTTTAGTAAAAACTCGTGCTTTTTGTGTTACTATTCCCTCAACCCCCATCGGCCGCGATATCCCCTCAGGATTTGAAAATTTACCAATCCCTCAGCCGAAAAGCTAGCCCATGTCGGCCCCCTTTCTTTACCTCATCGTTTATACTTTTCGCTTCAAACAGCACGCGAGTTGAACAGAAGTCAGATCTGAAGTGATGCTCTTTTTTCAAGTCGTTGTCCTGACCACTACTTTTGCAGCGGTTGGAAGAGAAGAAAACCAATGGCTCCGCTAAAGATTTATCTCAAGTCCATAATCCAAGCAGAACAGTAGAAAGATTTGAGAAAAACAGTGTGATGTGTGATGTACGTGACAGAACAACCAACTTATCACAATAATTACATATCAGCTGCAGTGAGCAACGTTTGTCCGACTCTCATTAGACAACCGCCTTTCCGCCTCTTTTCTCGAACCAGTCTGCGCTACTGTCTTTAGAAATGGCCTGAAATCTGCTAATCAAACTCCTAAAGGCAAGGGTCTGCTTTTTAGTAGCGCGCCATAATTGACTAGTCGGTAATCGGCGAATGTCTGCATTTCTGGGATACCTCCACTACACCACACACTTGGTAAGACCGAAGCAGATTTTTGAACGAAGCAATCGAAGAGTCTATTACCTCAGTTATGAGGTTGTCAGCGTTGGTATCGACCATGGATAATTGTCTGAATCCTTCATCCCCAACAAAACAAATTTCATGACCATCCTAAACCAGCAATAAGCGTGAGAGAGATTGTTGGTGAAGGCAAAACATACAGGGTCGGCTAGAATCACAACCTCAACTGTGGCTTTGCCAGGAGTGTCCAAACTGGTAAGAGCAGTCAAAATCTTTGCGCCCGCCTTTTTCATCTTGCTTTCCAATTGAGGAAGCTGCAAATTACACCTGTCCTCCCACCTTCGCTTATTTGCAATTCAATCGCAACAAATAATTCCACTTCTTACAGTCAGGCACTTAACGCCGTTTATGGCACCATATGATACCCCCAAGTTCGGAGACCGTGGTGGTATACCATACCATATAACGTACCCCTACCTTTGGGTTCTGTTGCGTTACGATATATGGTACGGCGGAACCAATCGCTTCCCATTTTACCTACTCGCTGTCACCAGCTTTCGGTTGCCTGGGTGGAGCTTTGCGCCGACGACCAACCCTTTGCCGCAAGCCGCGACGAGAGGATGAGCGCACGATGTCGCGCACAGTGGCTTTGCGGCCTAAACCACTACACCAACTGTGCCGGCAGGCACTGGTATCATTATGATACACTATCTTCGGACTCTGTGGTTAAACCGAAAAAATTGTTTTGAGGAAGTAAAAATCCGGAAATTTGGGGGTGGGCCTCATTCATTGGTCTGTGGTGGGTCTGGGGGGGGCTTAACGCTCCCCCTAACTGACCAAGGCCTCTCACTCAGGCTGTCCACGCCCCTCCCTCGAAAATTTTTGAGACTTTTTAGAGAGAATCGGCAACTTTTCAGATTGTTATCAGCATTTTTGGGAAATCATCAGCCCACTATCCTACCTGAATATGATGGTCCCGTCGGGATTGTGTACTGTAGTATGCCCAGACCCCACCACAAGCCCATTTTTCGGTTCAACCACAGAGCCCGAAGGTAGGGTACCATAAGGTACGGGAGACGCCCAGTTCGCCGCGACCGGTTCGCCGCGCCCGGTTTGCCGCGGCCGGTTTGCCGCGAGCCGGTTCGCCGCAGGGTTATTCCGCCGCGGACCGGTTCGCCGCAGGTAATAATTTTTAAATTCGGTTTAGCGTACATGTACTGTGGCAGCTTAGTAGTGAAGTACAGGGTGTCTCAAAAAATGATCACATTTCTTTTTACTGCCATTTCCGCAAATTTTGGTCAAATAGGCTGAAATTTGGACCATAGGTGCCAAAATTCGGGGAATTTTATGTGTTAAAGTTTGGTGCACTAGGCTTGACTCATTCCCGAGAAATTTCAGAAAAAGTGAAATATGGTAATTTCAATAGTGAAAGCGGTCACCGAAAAAATGATCACATTTCTTTTTCCTGTATCTCTCGCAATTTTTTGTCGGAATTGGATGAAATTTGGAGTGTGAACGCAGAAATTCAGGGTAATTCGTGTGTAAAAAGTTGACTCATGAACTCCAACGCTATCGTTAGAGTTTAGGCGATAATGAAATGTAACGTTTTTTCCGTGACCGGCTTTCACTATTGAAATTACCAAATTTCACTTTTTTTGAAATTTCTCGGGAATGAGTCAAGCCTAGTGCACCAAGCTTTAACACACAAAATTCCCCGAATTTTGGCATCTATGGCCCAAATTTCAGCCTATTTGGTCAAAATTTACGGAAATGGCAGTAAAAAGAAATGTGATCATTTTTCGGTGACCGGCTTTCACTATTGATTTAACAAATTTCACTTTTTTTGAAATTTCTCGGGAATGAGTCAAGCCTAGTGCACCAAGCTTTAACACACAAAATTCCCCGAATTTTGGCATCTATGGCCCAAATTTCAGCCTATTTGGTCAAAATTTACGGAAATGGCAGTAAAAAGAAATGTGATCATTTTTCGGTGACCGGCTTTCACTATTGATTTAACAAATTTCACTTTTTTTGAAATTTCTCGGGAATGAGTCAAGCCTAGCGCACCAAACTTCAACACATAAAATTCCCCGAATTTTGGCACCTATGGCCCAAATTTCAGCCTATTTGGTCAAAATTTGCGGAAACGGCAGTAAAGTGAAATGTGATCATTTTTTAGACACCCTGTATGTTATTTCGGTCTCAAAAGCTTCAGTTGCGCCAGTAGATAAGTCAGTGTATATGTCCTCTCGTTTGTTCGATATTAAAGCATAGACCAGTGGGCCGACACCACCGAACCTAAACTACATATATGTGCGTGCACGAAAATATTAAACGCTCCGCCGTAGTGTTGTTAGGCTCTTTTTTTTTAAAAAAGGCTTTTTTTTAAAAAAAAGCTTTTTTTGAAGGCCCATTTCGAAAATTTTTTATTTTATTCACAGTATGGAAATTTTGGGGGAAAATCGCTGAATTTAGCCTAAAAAATACATTAGCAGTGCAGTTCTATCAATTTCTTGCCTATTCTAAGCCTAAAAATAGGTTTTGAAGGGCAGCAGCCACTCTGAGAGCAAAGCTGCAGGTAGAATGTCGACTCTCAGGCTGTAACACTATGTTTGAACCAAAGTATCAGCTTTTGTATTTAAAGTTGCTTCTGATGCATCCTTGCATCTCCTACAAGCTATATTTCATGTTAGGAAAAAATTTTGAAAAAAAAATTTCGAAATGAAAAATTTTCATAAAAAAAGCTTTTTTTGGCTTTCAAAAAAAATTTTTTTTTACAACTCTACTCCGCCGCCATAATCACCATCCCATAACGTGTGTCGAAAACATGGCTTTTGGGAGGGCCGTCCCGTCTCCCAGTTAAAATGCAGGTAGCAATGCAGAACCATTTTGGCCTAACTTCATAATATTCCAGTCCCGACATGCTGTACGTTATGTACTACACGTTACCACATTCTCTTCACATAATAAGGTGACTGGTGACATACTACTGGTACTTGTATTTTTGGGTCGGGGGGGGGTCCCTTAACCTGTCTCGGGGGTGAGGGGCAGACATGGGCAAAGGAGGGCTGAGGGGGGTTGGCCCCCATCAGGCTCTGATCTACTCCCCATCAGCCGGCCGCTACCCCCATCAGGAATTTTTGGGAAGAATTTTGTATAGAAAATTATGATAAACATATGCCTGGAATAGGCGTAAATGAGCTCAGAATAGCTAATTTTAACGAAAAATAAGCCAAAAACCCTGATTTTCGCAAAAAATCGGACTTTTTGGCTTACCACCCCCTCAGTCCCCATCAGGCGCTCCTACCCCCCCTCAGCCCCCCTCAGGAATTGGAAATTCTACCCCCCCATCAGCCGAAATGCTAGCCCATGTCTGGTGAGGGGGTTGGCCTTTCCAGCAGGGAGGTAACCCCTAGTACATGTATGGGTACCGGCACTTTATATCGTTCCAGTACCGTAAACAGCGTTAAGTGCCTGACTGTACTAAGCTGCCACAGTACATGTACACGTGCTAAACCGAATTTAAAAATTATTACCTGCGGCGAACAGGTCCGCGGCGGTATGACCCTGCGGCGAACCGGCTCGCGGCAAACTGGCCGCGGCAAACCGGTCGCGGCGAACTGACCCCAACCCTAAGGTACCGGTATATATATATATATATATTAAATATGCCCTAGGCACCCGTACCATATATACATGGCGTTAGGTTCCTGACTGTAATAGGCTGCAACCTGGAATGAAGCCTCCACTGCCTATCGAATAAGAAAGGGAGAACTAACCTGACTAGATGGGCAAGAGAAAGCGATCCGTCCGAACGCCGACCCTCTGTCTATAGACTGGGCCTTTTGTGAGCGCAGCTCCAAACAGCACTGAAACAATCACAGACCGGTTGTCAGTAGAACAGCTAAGCTTTCATTCGCTCAATCACCAGTGTTAACATGCATTTCGCGAGAAAGTCAGCTTAGGGACGGCAAGTAGGGTCATCTCACCGATCCGGCTAAAATTTTATGAGCATAAACTAGACCACGAACGATGATCTTCGGCGCATACTAGAAGAAAAACACCCCCCTAGAACCGGAGCTACACCCCCTCAAAGTTGGCTCGCCAGCCGTTTTTTGGCCAATTTTTGGACCTCTAACGACCCAAATTCAAACGTGTGCCGTTTGCGCATTTCTAAACGGACAGATTTCGCATGCGCACCAATCGATAGCTATTTCAAAATACTTTAAATCCCCCGCTCAAATTTTTCCATATCGTACCTGGTTAGCGAGTTATTTTCCGAAATGTACCAAAAATGACAAAAATGCACCCTCCATTTTTTGCGAATATTCGCCCATAACTCCAGCCACAGAAGCGTGGGCCACCTGGAACTTTCTTCAAAGTTAGCTCATAACTGGCCAAACATAATCCACACAAATTGGTCAAAATCGAAGGGGTGATGCGGGGGGGGTTTGGCCCCCTCAAAGGTTTCCGAAAAAAATTTTTTTGCTCAAAATTATTTTTAAAGTAGTCTATCTGATGCAGTTTGAGGCGCTGATTTCAAATATAAAGTCCGTTTGGCTAGACTCGGCCTGGATCGGGAGATATTCAAGTCCAAAATTCCGAAAATCAATGCCCCCTGGTGAGCATATCTTTTGATGGCCAGCCTAAACCGAGTCACGGGGCAGTTTGCTAGACCTATTTTAGCCTGCTGAGTTTAAAACTAACTTCATTTTTGCGCTACGACCTCCCGTTCGTGAGTTATGGCCAGTTGAAAATCACTCCTGCAAAAAAGTGCAATTTTGGTGGTGCTCAAAAAATCATTTTTTTTATCGAGGCCCAAAATTTTATTTCTGACCAGCTCACCAGATGTACTTTTTCCCACTGATTCCAAAAATGACTTCAATTTTGCTCTAGGAGGTCTGCTTCCCGAGATATGGCCGTTCAAAGTTTCGCGGCAAATCTGCACTTATGTACAGCTCTCACTCTGTTTTGTCCTTCAAAACGGACTGCGTCGATTAGAGCAGCTATTATTGCTTTGGCTCTGTTCTACTAGTTGTAGATTTCTTCGCTACATCCGAAAATGACCCATTTTTTACTGTACGACATCTCCTTCAAGAAATACGACCATTCAAACTTTTGCGCCAAATTACTTACCTGAATCGGGTATGACCTGCTAGCGGGCTGTCTCCATTAGTACCGCGTGTGGTCTTTGTAAGGCTGTCATGCTAGATAGATTTTCATGCTTTGTGTTATTTTCAGCTCACCTTTGCTGTTCCACCTCAGCATGCAAAGTTTATTTCTGTCTGACCTACCGAATCCGCCCCACAAGCTGTCCAAATACTTGCCTGTTACGAGCAGGAGACGGAGATCAATGATAAACACAATAAATCCACCCCACAAGCTGTTCGAAGACTTGCCTGTTATGAGTGGAACAAAATTCAAAGAAGAGCACTATGAATCCACCCCACAAGCTGTCTGAAGACTTGCCTGTTATGGGTAGAGATGAAAAAAGCATAAAAACCTTCAAGTTCCTCTGTATTAGTCATCTCTACCAATTCCCAAAAACTGCGTTTTGGGCCATAGTGCAGTCACTGTACTCTGTATGGTTCTGTTGTAGGCATAGGGTCTCCAATGTGCAAACATTTTTTCCACAGAAATTTGCTACTTCATCTTTGCCACATGGTCTGCCACACATTTCTCGTGCTTCATGTGTTTTCATGTTAGACCCATAGAGACAGTCACCATACTGCTCATACAGGAGGTCAGACAGCTCTAGATCAGCGTCCACCAAGTCGTTGTGCAACTCCCTAGCCCTTTGCCTCATCTGAGTGAACGTTGTGCGTCGGACACGTTCCTCAAACACATCTAACTCGGAATCCAGATCTTCAGGTTGCCCCTTAGCAGTTGTCTCAACCAGTTCATTGATTTTCGGACATTTGTCAATTGTACGAATAGCATCAGCAACAGGTGGGTGGGTCTATCAATCTCTGCTGATTTTTTTCGTAATACATAGTTCGGCGTTTCACTCTTGATCAATTATGGATAAATAAGGAATTATATATCAGTCCTTTGTAAAGCTGTGAGTTCGCTGGATATATTTGTGTCCCTTCTGCTGCTGCTGCTATTCGACATTCTGACATATCCCATTCATCATTGATCATTTATTGTACTTGGATCTCCGTCTCCTGCTCGTAACAGGCAAGTCTTTGGACAGCTTGTGGGGCGGATTCGGTAGGTCAGACAGAAATAAACTTTGCAAGATGAGGTGGAACAGCAAAGGCGAGCTGAAAATAACAAAGCATGAAAATCTATCTAACATAACAGCCTTACAAAGACCACACGCGGTACTAATAGAGACAGCCCGCTAGCAGGTCATTGTTGTTGTTGTAGTTGTAACTTTTTGTCCTTTCGGACTAGGAGTAGCCAACTGCTATAGAGCAGAAAGAGACACAAGGTCCGGCAGCCTCCTTAACAACAACCCTCCCATTTAGCTGTCGGTGTGTGCAAGACAGCTAAGGTTTGGTTCCCATTTATCTACTTGCCATTGCTGACTTTCGACGGCCTGGGTTGGGCTTTGTGTCGACTACTTCCCATCGCCTCGACAGGTTTCGAACCCACAAACACACCGCTTCCACGGGTGCCGGGGCCGCCGTGACACACGGGATAGCGTAAACTACCCATGGCCAAGACGCGACCATAGCCAATCGGTCATAGCCGATTTAGGTATAAATTTGCAGCAAAAGTTTGAATGGTCATATCTTTTGAAGGAGATGTCGTACAGTAAAAAATGGGTCATTTTCGGATGTAGCGAAGAAATCTACAACTAGTAGAACAGAGCCAAAGCAATAATAGCTGCTCTAATCGACGCAGTCTATTTTGAAGTTCAAAACAGAGTGAGAGCTGTAAGTGCAGATTTGCCGCGAAATTTCGAACGGCCATATCTCGGGAAGCAGACCTCCTAGAGCAAAACTGAAGTCATTTTTGGAATCAGTGGGCAAAAGTACATCCGGTGAGCTGGTCAGAAATAAAATTTTGGGCTTGGATAAAAAAATGATTTTTTTGCGCACCGCCAAAATTGGACTTTTTTGTAGTAGTGATTTTCAACTGGCTATAACTCACGAACGCGAGGTCGTAGCGCAAAAATGAAGTTAGTTTTGAACTCAGCAGGCTAAAATAGGTCTAGAAAACTGCCCCATGACTCGGTTTAGGCTGGCCATCAAAAGATATGCTCACCAGGGGGGCATTGATTTTCGGAACTTTGGACTTGAATATCTGCCGATTCAGGCCGAGTCTAGCCAAACCGAGCACATATTCGGAATCACCTCATTAAACTGCATCAGATAGACTACTTCAAAATTAATTTCGAGTAAAAATTTTTTTTTCGGAAACCTTTGAGGGGGCCAAACCCCCCCCGCATCACCCCTTGGATTTTTACCAATTTGTGTGGATTATGTTTGGCCAGTTATGGGCTAACTGTGAAGAAAGTTCCAGGTGGCCCACGCTTCTGTGGCTTTAGTTATGGGCGAATATTTGCAAAAAATGGAGGGTGAATTTTCGCAATCTTTGGTACATTTCCGAAAATAAATCGCTAACCAGGTATGATACGGAAAAATTTGAGCGGGGGATTTAAAGTATTTTGAAATAGCTATCGATTGGTGCGCATGCGAAATCTGTCCGTTTAGAAATGCGCAAACGGCACACGTTTGAATTTGGGTCGTTAGAGGTCCAAAAATTGGCGAAAAAACGGCTGGCGAGCCAACTTTGAGGGGGTGTAGCTCCGGTTCTAGGGGGGTGTTTTTCTTCTAATAGGCGCCGAAGGTCATCGTTCGTGGTCTAGTTTATGCTCATAAAATTTTAGCCGGATCGGTGGAATGACCCAACTTGCCTATGGGCCATAGTTAAG
>JASANB010002126.1:0-36073 GCA_030248155.1 Sabatieria punctata | reverse complement strand
TATGTTATGGAAGTATTGACTGTTTTTGCAGATACTATGTATTTCAGTGACATCTACTGTACACCGAACTCTGTTTTGCAGGTACCAGCGGCAAGCAAAACTTCGAATAAGTTTTCAAATGACTGCTACTTGCTCAATTTGAGCGAACAGCCATGTTTTACAGCTTTTCTTTTTGTTCCAAATATTTTTATATGGGTTTAGGTTTAGGTAAACTTTATGTTCTAAGCTGCCAACTTTATAAAGGCCTTCAATTGACAAAAGCCACTCATTGATTGGCTATTATTTCACAACTCTTTTGATCCAATTAACATCGAGCTGCCTGGTGCCTGCCAAACCAACTCACTAGCCCATTCAACATAAATCTGATCTCACAGTAGTTTAGCCTGCTATGAGAGAAAATCCTTGAGAAAAACGACTAGAAATGGTATCAAAAGCTAAACCGGATGCTGAAACATTTATGTTTTATCATGTTGCATGCGTTTTGATCCGATTTCCCGATAATCGGTTTTTCCCGTTATTCTCATTTCCCGGTAATCCCGGTTTCCAAATCGATACGACCCACTCCCGGTTGCATCACTAGTTCCTTTCCTTCCTGATTCCCCCCAGCTATGATGTACACCTGTGATGATCCCTTGTTTCTTTCCAGCCCAAACTTTGACTGAGGTATATTTTTGGTTGGGTCTGAATAGAGCAAAGGGTAAAGATTCATCGATCTTACCAAGAAAACGACTACTCGTATCAAGCTTCTTACCTTCGTGTACTTGACTTGACCAATTCACCGTACAAACTAAAACAAGAAGCCAAAGATTCTTGAAAAAGCATGGACAACTAAAAACTACTGGACAGGAAGCGACCCCAACGCCCGTTTCCACAGTAGGCCTACTTTCAAAGGGCCGTATCTTTGGAACCGTTCGACCTACAATCAATATAAATACATCTTTAGAATCGCCAACGCGTGAGGAATCCAGTTCCGTGCTCAAATCGCTTCAATAGTGACCATATAAAAAGTTCATTTTTTCCATGGCGCAAATTAGGATTACCAAGCAACGTTGCGCAGATTAGAATGCAAATTCAACCAGTGCTCAAGCCCCTCTACAACTTTGGTCATGAAGCCCAAAACCCTCCGACGCATCCGTAAGAAGTTATTCGCAAAAAAACTATAAATTCATTGAACGGGCTGTAGTAATCCAGATGAGTTGCGCTAATTGGAGTGATTGCACAGCAAACTGCCAATACAATAGGGCAGGATCTCAATAACGAAGCAATTGTCGAGCAACACCAAAAGTGTGCATATTTTCCAGGAAACATACTTTATATCACCACAGAAATACCGTAAATACATAGCTCAGACACTGGACCATGAAACATGCTAATGTTTTCAGAGTATCGATCAATTTCCAAGGGGAGGCAGCTCAGATTCACTTTGATCTGCACGTCGAAGAAGTTCCTTGCATGAAGCACAATGTCTGGCAGTGGATCCTTTATGGATATCGATAAGTATCTGACACGAACATGATCTGGTTCATACATGTAACAGGTGGTCTGCCTGCCCCCACCCGAAACCGACTTATAGGCATCCTGGCATATGCGGGGTTCTGAATACATAAGTTTAGCAAAAGTTTGAAACAAAAAACGGACAGTTTATAATTGGAAGCCGTGTTGGAACAGGGAGCGAAACAAGTACCAAAACGATCAATCAAGAATTATAAAATAACTATACCGGCCAATTTCAATGAGTGTATGGTAAGAATGACTGACGGCCAAGAATGTTTCAGCAGATACTAAAAGTACTAAAGTACTCGCATGCCTAGTTGCACTTAGACGTGCGTAAGGCGTTGCAGGTGGCCCTGACACCACCTGGGTCGGTTTTTGCGAGAGGAGTGTCTAAGTCTTTTTGCGAGAGGAGTCCCTACTTATGCCTACCTATGTGCTAGTTTGTTTCTTACTTATTGATATTTGCTTCCCAATTGCTTTATTTCCTACTAGTATCTGCTGAGACGCGTTGTTAGCTCAGTGGTTAGCTCGATGCCTTGAGTCATGTCGGCCCCTGCATCTCTAGCGGTTGTAGTGGGTTCGAAACCAGTCTGACTGGAATTACATAGATGACGCAAAGCCCAACCCAGGCCACCGAAAGCTGGTGACAGCGAGTAGGTAAATGGGTGTGGGAAGCTAAAGGGAGTCTGTGCGCAGGGCCGGTCCCCGGGCCACAGAATGCTTAGACACTCCTCTCGCAAAAGCCGACCCAGGTGGTGTCAGGGCCACCTGCAACGCCTTACGCACGTCTAAGTGCAACTAGGCATGCGAGTACTTTAGTACTTTTAGTATCTGCTGAAACATTCTTGGCCGTCAGTCATTCTTACCGTACATTCATTGAAATTGGCCGGTATGGTTATTTTATAATCCTTGATTGATCGTTTTGGTACTTGTTTCGCTCCCTGTTCCAACACGGCTTCCAATTATAAACTGTCCGTTTTTTGTTTCAAACTTTTGCTAAACTTACGTATTCAGAACCCCGCATATGCCAGGATGCCTATAAGTCGGTTTCGGGTGGGGGCAGGCAGACCACCTGTTACATGTATGAACCAGATCATGTTTGTGTCAGATACTAATCGATATCCATAAAAGATCCACTGCCAGACATTGTGCTTCATGCAAGGAACTTTTTGACGCATATCAAAGTGAATCTGAGCTGCCTCCCCTTGAAATTGATGGATACTCTGAAAACATTAGCATGTTTCCGAGCGAAATTAATCGTGGTGGCTTATTTATCCCGAGTGCCGCCCCTTTTTGAATCTGTCTGAAGGCCTAGTTGGTGTTTTCTTGCATTCAAAGCGACCCTAGTCTCAAGAACAAGTTCCTTCACTGCGATTTTTACCGGCCATTGTTCGTTGAAGCCATACATGTAACAGCTCCGGGCCCACCTGGGGGAGGGGGTAGAGGGGGTTTCGCCCAGAGGGGGTCCAAAATTTCAAAAAGCTCCAAAACCATTTTTTCAGTAAGGATGCTAAAAACGCTAAAAATCGCTATTTGAAGCTGCCAAATAGCGTTCTAGAGCTAAAAAACAAGCAAAAAAACACAAAATTGGCTTCCAAAAACTCCGATTTCTCTTAAATATTAGCAGTGGAAAAGCTCAATTCGGTTTCCAAAGGCTTTTCGAGCGAATTTTAAGCTAAAAATTTGTGATTTCTGAGCCAGTTTGTTAGTACTGGAGCCACTACTGGTACTTGTATTTTTGGGTCGGGTAGAGGGGTCCCTTAACCTGTCTCGTGGGGGGGGGGGGTGAGGGTGTTGGCCTTTCCAGCAGGCAATAACCGCCCCCCAAACCCCCTAATACATGTATGGTTGAAACCGTCGTGTTGCTGTTAGAAGAGGATTTCCAGTTGCTGGACATTCTCGTGTCTGAGCTTTCCTGTCTGCAGAGTCTCGTTCACCCGAATTCATGACTAAAATTTTCAACTGCATGTGCAAAAACCTGGTCAAGAAGTTCACTATTTCTCTATTTCTGGTATTAAGCCCAGTGCGCAAGCCAAGATACAAAGTTTGGACGTAGTCGCTGATTGTAAGGAAAGATGTCTTTAAAATGGTCCTGCTTTCATGGTCCAGTGTCTCTGAGCTATTATTTATGGTATTTCTGTGGTGATATAAAGTATGTTTCCTGAAAATATACTGGGTGTTGCTCGACAATTGCTTCGTTATTGAGACCCTGCCCTATTGTATTGGCAGTTTGCTGTGCAATCACTCCAATTAGCGCACTCATCTGGATTACTACAGCCCGTTCAATGAATAAATAGATTTTTGCGAATAACTTCTTACAGATGCGTCGGAGGGTTTTGGGCTTCATGACCAAAGTTGTAGAGGGGCTTGAGCTCTGATTGAATTTTGCATTCTAATCTGCGCAACGTTGCTTGGTAATCCTAATTTGCGCCATGGAAAAAAATGAACTTTTTATATGGTCACTATGGAAGCGATTTGATCACGGAATTGGATTCCTCACGCGTTGGCGATTCTAAAGATGTATTTATATTGATATTGATTGCAGGTCGAACGGTTCGAAAGATACGGCCCTTTGAAATAGGCATACTGTGGAAACGGGCGTTGGGGTCGATTCGTGTCCAGTAGTTTTTAGTCGTCCATGGCACGCACGGCCTCTGTTGGGGAGATCACTCAATTGTAAATTTTGAACACAGACGACCGAATGTGGTATTAAGAGTCGTTCTCTGGTCAGATCGCGTTTTGGTCCTTTGCCCTATTCAGACCCAAAATTGAAACTTTGAGCTAGAGAGCTGTAAGTTGGTACACTAATAGATACTTATGAGTCATCTTTTAGCTGCAAAGGATTAATGGATCTGACGCTCCTGTCCTGAGATATAGCCTTCCGAAAATCGGTCTGCTTAACTATGGGAGCAAAATTTCAAACTCGAATTTCTCGCTTCATACTCGGAATTCGGACCTAAAAATTGGGGGTTTTAGAGTACTTTTAGACTGCTTTAAGAAACTTTCGTCAAATTTTCGTTTTCAGAAAAAAATTTTTTTTCGCCCCTTTGCGCCCCCTAGCTCGTCTGGAACCCCCCCCAACCCGTTTTTTTTTATTTCACAAAAATGTTGCGCTATCCAGTACCTTCCTCTTGGTGAGAAGCATTGTTTTCCCAGACCCGAATAACGTGAGAACATTGATGTCACACATCTCCCGGTGGCATAATTTTCGCACTTTTCACACGTCAATTATTGCCAAGTCGGTTTTCCACCTACTAGTACGAATTCGGACTTAAAAATTGGGGGGTTTTAGAGTACTTTTAGACTGCTTTAAGAAATTTTTGTGAAATTTTCGTTTTCAGAAAAAAAAATTTTTTTTGCCCCCTTTGCGCCCCCTACGCCCCCCTTCGGGTCTGAGCAAACAATGCTTCACACCAAACGGTAGGTGAATTGAATTGACTTGAAGTGCTTCACACCAAACGGTAGGTGAATTGATAGCGCAACATTTTTCTGAAATAAAAAAAACTGGGTTGGGGGGTTCCAGACGAGCTAGGGGGGCGCAAAGGGGGCGAAAAAAATTTTTTTTTCTCCAAACGTAAATTTGACAAAAATTTCTTGGGGCAGTCTAAAAGTACTATAAAACCCCAATTTTTAAGTCCGAATTCGTACTAGTAGGTGGAAAACCGGACTTGGAAATATTTGACCTGAGAAAAGTGCGAAAATTTTGCGACCGGGACATGTTTGACCTCAATTTTCTCACGTTTTTCGGGTCTGAGCAAACAATGCTTCACAGAAAACGGTAGGTAATTGATAGCGCAACATTTTTCTGAAATAAAAAAACTGGGTTGGGGGGTTCCAGACGAGCTAGGGGGGCGCAAAGGGGGCGAAAAAAAAATTTTTGTTCTCAAAACGTAAACTTGAGAAAAATTTCTTAAAGCAGTCTAAAAGTACTCTAAAACCCCCAATTTTTAAGTCCGAATTCGTACTAGTAGGTGGAAAACCGGACTTAGAAATATTTGACCTGAGAAAAGTGCGAAAATTTTGCGATCGGGACATGTTTGACCTCAATTTTCTCACGTTTTTCGGGTCTGAGCAAACAATGCTTCACAGAAAACGGTAGGTAATTGATAGCGCAACATTTTTCTGAAATAAAAAAAACTGGGTTGGGGGGGTTCCAGACGAGCTAGGGGGGCGCAAAGGGGGCGAAAAAAATTTTTTTTCTGAAAACGAAAATTTGAGAAAAGTTTCTTAAAGCAGTCCAAAAGTACTCTAAAACCCCCAATTTTTAGGTCAGAATTCCGAGTATGAAGCGAGAAATTAGACTTTGAAATTTTGGTCCCATAGTTAAGCGGACCGATTTTCGGAAGGCTATATCTCAGGACAGGAGCGTCAGATCCACTAATCCTTTGCAGCTGAAAGATAACTCATAAGTATGTATTAGTGTGCCAACTTACAGCTCTCTAGCTCAAACTTTCAATTTTGGGGTCTGAATACTGAAACTCGATCGGTTCAGAGAACGACTCTTAAATGACTGCTGACGATCTCTTGATTATTATTTTGCACATCAACATCTAACTACTGCATGCTACATTCAGCTTTACATCAGATACGTGTTTTTGGTCTCAGAACAAATCCTGTAAAACGTGCGCACCCAAATTGTAAATCTTTAACAAATATTACCGAATGCGGCATCAAACAACTGCTTTTGACCTCCATATCATTGTTTTATACAATAACACACCGGCACATTCACAACCAATTACTAAATGCCACCTCAAATTACGCGTTCTCATCATATTGCCTTACTTCACCGATTTCCCCCGGAACCACACTTAGAAAACTTGCTATAAAATTCATAGGCATAGACGTAAATTCGTTCCCAAGGCCAGATCGGTAGACCATTACCCTAGCTACAGAATAAACACAGTTAGAAAGATTTGGATCGAAACCCCAGGACGGTGGCCCTTTTTAAACGACGATCATCGCGATAAAAAATAGAAAAATGAAGTTTTCCTGGAAAAATGAAGATCTTTTGAAAGATAGCTACCAATTGCTTACTTACGTGAATAGGTCTACCTTAGATGCATATTTCGGCGCATTTGCTTTCAGAGATTCTTGAATAACAAATCAAACAAACGGAAAAAAGAAAAATGCGCTATTTCGACATCCCCCTTACTAAAACAATCATAGCCTAGTTTTAGTTTTTAGTTTAGTTTATTCAATAAGTCCGAACAGAACAATAAACGGCAGATCAAGGGGACGGCTGGGCCGTTCGACCGGCTAGTGCCCGACCCCTATTAAATTTCGTCAAGTCCAATAATTGGACATTAGCTTTGAAACTTAGCATTTGAGTCCACCGACAGATATGTCTGTTCAAGAGAATATAGGTAGATATGAGAATTTTCTATCGATTAAGCATAAATATAACAATCTTCGTCCAAGGCCCAGGACGGTGGCCCTCTTGAAACAAAAAATGGCAAAAAATGATCTACAATTGAAACACTAATCGGCGCAAGTACTGATCGCCCTACCCCTGTATTGTTAAAATGGAAACTTTTCGAAACTCGGTGGTTGCGGGTTTCCAAACTACGGAACAATATATATTTTGGAATCTGTTGTTGGAAATACACAAGAGATGTGCACGGGCACCTTTTTTCCGGCTCGGCCCGGCCCGCCATGCCCGACGGGCATCAATCCCCGCCCAAAATCCGGCCCGGCCCGTTAATTTTGCTTTGTCTTACTAAATTTTTGAAAAATTGGCATGAATTTTCAGATTAAAAGCTAAATTTCATGTTAAGCTTTGGAAATTGGCATTTTAAAACAGCGAATTTCAAATTTATGCTTGCTTTTAATTAGAGTGCGAACTGGTATTGGGTTGTTTTCCAGGAATTGGATATTGGGATTTTTTGTCATTGATAATGATACACAATGTACTAATACCATACGATGTACATTACATATCCAGGGCAGTGTAGGTGGTTGACACTTTTTTAAAGCCAGACGCAGAAGCTCAACCCTATAAATCAAAGTGTGCACTTGAATCTAAGCCCGAGCTCCAAATTGAGGCTTAAAATTAAGTTGGTCGACAGGTGGGCTAAAGGCTTGTGTACGAACGGCACCAAGGCTGAAATTACTGTTAAAACAAGACGGTTCTTCAAAATGAGTGTATAAAACTTTAGATAGTTTGATCATTTTGAAGATCCTCTCAGATTTAGAGGCAGAGACAGATTTTTTTGGAAATTTTTTACAAAATTAGACCGGCAGCAGAGGGAAACGTCAGTAAACTTTTATTTGAAGAAAGTGGTTGTGCAATTCTTTCAGATGCAGTTTTCTCTTTCAAACAAGTCTTGCTGACAGTAAGCTCTTCAGATAATTCTTTCAGACGATTTTCCCTTCCAATCCAAAGAATTCTGGCACTCTTTAGGCAAATCTTTCAAAAAGCAGCTTTCGCTTAGAAAGAATTCTGGCAATCTTTAGGCAAATCTTTCAAAAAGCAGCTTTCGTTTCCAAATAATTCTGGCACTCTTTAGGCAAATCTTTCAAAAAGCAGCTTTCGCTTTCGAAGAATTCTGGCACTCTTAGGCAAATCGTTCAAAAAGCAGGTTTCACTTCCAAAGAATTCTGACACGATTTAAGCAAATCTTTCAAAGCAGCTTTCCTTTTCAAAGAATTTTGGCACACATTAGGCAAATCTTTCAAAGCAGCATTCCCTTCTAAGGCATCCTGACATTCCTTTGGGTTATCTTTCAAAAACACGAATTTTCAATTCCCTTCCAAAGAATTATACAGTCTTCTGGCAAATCTTTCAAAAAGCTACCTTCTCTTCCAAAGAATTCTACATTCTTCAAGCAAATCTTTCAAAAAACAGCTTTCCCTTCGAAAGAATTCTGACATTCTTTTTGGGAAATCTTTCAAAAACAGGAATTTTCCCTTAAAATCCAAAGAATTCTGGCACTCTTTAGGCAAATCTTTCAAAAAGCAGCTTTCACTTCCAATGAATTCTGACACGATATAGGTATCCAAAGGCATTGATAATAAATTATGAGTGATGGGGAAAACTGTCCTTTCCTGTGTTGGAGTGCAGTAGGAAATCAATAGAAAGCTTGAAATGCTCTAAATAAATGGACCAAAATATTACCATATTCTTATTCCTTCTATTTCCGTTTAAAAACCCCAACAACACTGCAGTCAGTAGTACATACCTACGTATCTTATGTATGTACAGGGTGTGCCAAAAAAAAACAACCCAGCAGATTTTTCGCTGTAGCAACCGCAAACCTCAACCGATTTGAATAAATCCTTTTTTAGATGAAAGATAAATAAATTCTTAAAAGATTGCTGAAATTTTCATTAATGTAGTCTGCTTAGTTCCTGAGATATTGGCTCTCAAAGTCAAAACAATGATTTTGGCAGTGAACAAGAGCGATTTTCTATTATTCCACTGCACTTCGTAATAAATCGGATTCCTGCTACTGCTAAGGGCTCTTGGAGGCTTCACAGGTGACACAGAAACTCGGTTTACTTCAACACTAAAGTATCATTAGCCCCAGCAGTAGGAATCTGCTTTGTTATGAAATGCAATGGAATAAATCTTGTTCTTTGCCAAAATCTGTTTCGATCTAGAAGGCAAATATCTCAAGAACTAAACTGTGAATCTCAATAAAAATTGCATAAAT
Organism: Sabatieria punctata; assembly: GCA_030248155.1. Lineage (NCBI taxonomy): Eukaryota > Metazoa > Nematoda > Chromadorea > Araeolaimida > Comesomatidae > Sabatieria > Sabatieria punctata. The sequence goes on along the minus strand of JASANB010002126.1, from coordinate 26,924 downwards.
CTTTGAAGAATTTACCAGTCTTTCATTCAAAAAAGGGTTCATTCAAATCGGTTCAGATTCGTGGTTGCAAAAGTAAAAAATCTGCTGGGTTGTTCTTTATCACTCTTGTTCATTGCCAAAATCTCTGTTTTGACTTTGAGGACCAATATCTCAGGAACTAAGCAGGCTATCGTAATAAACGGTACATCACTCTTTCAAGAATTTATTTATCTTTCATTTAAAAAAGGATTCATTCAAATCGGTTGAGATTTGCGGTTGCTACAGCAAAAACTCTGCTGGGTTGTTTTTTTTTGGCACACCCTGTATATTACTGACACTGTTTTAAGCAATTATTTCTGATAGTAAAAGTTTCAGACCATACTTTCATACGCTTTTTTGTCTTTCAAGCAATTGTTTCTTACAGTAACTCTTTAGGTAGTTCTTTAAAAATCAGTTTTGTCTTTCAAACAATTCTGTCAGACTGTAAATTCTTCAAATATTCCTTTAAAAAGCAGTTTTGCTTCTTTCAAAAAACAGCTTTCAGTTGCAATTCACAGTAAACTGTTGTCAGTTTTCGAGCCAGGGAACCAGCAGGACTTGGAATTTTCGGGCCAAACTTTCGCAATAGGTACCCAGTTATCTTGTTAATAAATCCTGAAAATCTGAGCCAAATTCAAAGAGAAATGACTGAGAACGAGTAAACTCTCCTTCCTGCTGGAGTGTCTAAAGCTTTACAACGAGCGAGCCGAACGGCGTCGAGAGCACACTCTTTAAGATACAATTGCATCCTACACGCTTAACGAAAAGCTAATCTTATACCGGCAGCCTTGGCTGCCGGTAATAATTCTGGATATGGTAGAACGGCGCGTATTTTGAATTCATTTGGGGCAATGTTAAGCTAATCAAGGTGTTCTTTTTTGTATTCTGCTAGTTCTTTATACATGCCCGACGGGCATCAAAATCGGGCCCGGCCCGGCCCGGCCCGTCCAAAATCGTTGACGGACATGCCCGGCCCGTGCACATCTCTAAAATACACTAAAAAATAGTGCAACACACTGGGTCGCACACAACACGACTGTTTGGTGGTTGCAAAAAATTGAAACGTCGCAAAAGTTTTATAGAAGCAATGTTTCTTCGAACTTTTGTGATAAACTGATCAAGCTTTTGGCAGGATTAATTCTCATTAGTTTTATTTATTTCTTGAAGATACTGGTTTATCGAAAATTGGTTTCATTTACCGAAGGAATTTTCGGTTTTTTCGCTTGATCATGGAAAGGATTTTATTATAAGCTTGCTAACAGTTTTCGTACCAAAATCATATACGCTAAATAGAAGACGATGTAGCGCATCTATTGATTTCTAGACATATTTGGCAGCGATACTGGTTCAACTTTGAGTGATTGTGTCGGCTGCTTCTGCAGTATCCGAAATCCGGTGTCGAAACAGAGTTTTTGTTATCTTATTTGAAAACAGGACGGTTTCGGGAGGGTCGATTGGTTGGTCTCGCAAAATTCTCATGTAAAGGTGCTTGCTTAAGTGCTGCGAGCTCCAAATACGTACATGAATACGCACACGTTGCATCTGCATTTGTTTTTGCATAATCTCGAGTTTGAAGAAAACAGGTGTGCTGTTCGCTTACCGTAACTACGTTGTATATTGTACTGTACGTACAGCACATTCTGTGACGGTTGAGTGTGTACATGGACGTTCTACATAGAATGATGATGCCAGTGATTGATGTCCAGTAAATCTCCTTTCAGTACAATAAGGTGTTTGTTAAATATTCGCTAAATGGGTGTGGGCCGTATAAGCATGTCACTCACTGCGTGTTTGTGTTCCTACTGCGTATTTCTTGTTGGTATGTGCGGATGAAACTGCCAATTAAGCAGGTGGCTCTGCGGCTGCCAGAGCTTCGGGAGTCATCACCGAGCAAGAGGAGGGTCTGCTGAGAGAGGCCGGACTCCTCTCCCAACACCTCCCAGTCCGTCAGCGTCGACAGGCCAAGGAACCCGAAGCTGCTGAACAACACCCTCACACCAGACATGGAGCCAAGCAGACGCCCTGGAGCCGTATCCGTCCCGCAGAAAGAAAGACAACCAAAGAAGAGAAACCGATAAAGATAGAAGTAAACACGGATGAGGAAGAGAAACCACAGGAAATAGAGACAGAGCGGGTTGAGCAAGAGAAACCAGCTAAAATAGAGGATGAGGAAGAGAAACAGGCGATGAAAGAAAGAAGCAAGCGAAAATTCTGTTGAGGATGATGAGGAGAGCAAACAGCAGTCACAGAACCTAAAGCCGCATGCAAGGAAAGGAGAGGAAAAAAAAGACGGAGGCAGAGGCAGCTGGTGAGCCAATGAAACCAAAGAAGGGAGCAAAAGAAAACTCTGAGGCGGTTGATGAGGGGCGAGAGGAGCCAAACACACATGCGAGGAAGGGCGAAGAAGAGATGGAGTCAAAAGTTGGTGAGCGCGTGCAACCAAACAAGCGTTGGGCGGCGGAGCCGGACAGCGAGGGTGCGGTACGAGTGGCTCGGGAGTGATGACAGATTGGGTAGAGCGGTTGCTGCGAAAAGAAGGATTGTTCAATGAAGATGTCAGAAGTAATCAACCAACTGTCTAGACCAACCAAAGCATGAACAACAACAGTATTGCTGAGTAAACCGATCAGTTGAGCTGGTCATGGCAGCTTTATGCAGTAGATACCAGGTTTTCTGACGATAATGAACTTGCAACAGAACCAAAGTAAATGAGAAGAACAGTTTTGTCTTAAACATTGTTTTTCGCATGCAATTAGTAGTAGAGAGAGTACAGAGGATAAATTGCGGACACAACAGTACCAAGTACGTATGTACATACATAATTCATTGACATCAGTAAGAGAAATGCGCAATTACGTCGGAGTGAGTGGTCGACTGATTTTGGAGGCAATTCGCTCGAGTGTTGGCTGCGACAGCGTACAGGATTTTAGTCTCGCATCATTGGTCAATAAACCGACTTTTTCAAACATTTCCGACCATTCAACAACACGCGCCACCTCAAAGCTCAGAACACTATTCCACCTTTCTTCCTGAAAGTGTGCCATCTCACGGCATGCACTGATACAGTAGAGAAAAAGCACCTTAAGCTGGGCGTCTTTAAACAGTTCTGCAACACGGGCTTTCATTTGATTTGCGTCGCCGACTGAGTGTAGTTTGATGTTGAGAGTGCAGGCAAGACCGTACTTATTTCTGAGACGTTGCGGTGAACCAATTGAGACCAGCTTTCCTTGCACCATTATTCCAATGCGTGAACACAGCCATTCATAGTGCTCCTCCATACTAAACACAGTACTCGACGACAATAACACAATGACTGCGGAAGGATGGCAACAACAGCAGTTCACAAACAGACATTGACAATCGTCTCTGAGGCAAATGAAAAAGTACCTATCAAAGGAAACCAGTAGAGCAGTGCCGTGTTGCATGAGAGAGCGCATCAACGTGGTGATTATTCGCCTGCCAGTAGGGTGGAGACCAGCCATCGGCTCATCCAGCAACAGCAACGGCGGCAGTCCCACGATGGCCACGCCGACAGACAAACAACGCCGGCTGCCAAAACTGAAACAGCAGGTTCGATTTGTCTTACGTACAGGACATACAGGACCTGTACGAATATACGGGTCTTTTAGCCAGTTTCTCTAGGCCAACCGCTTTGATGACTGCGTTCACAACTTTGCCCACTTCTCTGTTCGGTGTGCCTCGAATCAGGGCGACTGTTCGCAGAATTTGTTCGCCAGTTAGTGTTGCAGACAATGCATCGCACTGCGGACAATAGCCGACATAGTGACTTGCCTAAACTAGCACTCCTTGCTAGACAGTATTGCATGAAAGCCTTTCATTTGTGCAGCAGGAAGTAGTGCGTACGTACTTCTAACCGATTCCGCACGGGGTCGATGTCAGAAACCCAAACGCGTCCGCAGTCTGGTCTCTTAGTGCCAGTTATTGCATGGAAAAGGCTGGTCTTGCCGGCGCCCTTAGCTCCCAACAGACCGAAGCACTGGCCTTGAAGAAGGTAGAAACTGAGTCGTTGGACAGCTGTCACTTTGCCGTAGCTACTGGTCACAGCTCCCAGCACCAACATCGCTTGTCCGGGCGCCATGTTGTAGACTTGATTCCGTTCCACTCGTACGTCTTCGTCAGAGTCAGCCTCTTTGTTTCTCTGCAAGAGTGGCTGTGTACACAGCGGCACAGAAACGGCCAATTAACGTCGTACAGTCTTGCACTTTTCATCGCGGAACCGAGTAGAACAAGCAGAACAGCTAAAGCAACTTTCTAACATCAACAAGAAGCACCACCAGACAAGCGCCGACACACAAAGAGCCGTTGCATAGCCACTCAGACCAAGCGTAGCGCCGTCTTTGTCGACAAAGTCAATCTCTAAATGCTCAGCATTTTCAGCACCAATCACAACCGATGCTAACCAAAAACATAGGAGCCATTCTTGGCGCCGACGGCTGGTAGAAAGACAGTGTGCAGAAAACTCAACACCAACTCGGTGCCACTCTTGGACACGTCGATCAGACTGGCAAATTCGCCCAGCACTTGACTGATCGGAGTCATACCTGCAGCCACAGAACACGCGTAACAGAAGAGAACAGAACTGCGACGCGTAACCCTTTGCCGCAGTCCAGTAAAAACTTCAGGGAACAGCCACCTCTGGTCTGAACCATGTGCTGTCGTCCACTCCAACTGGAGTGATAGGTTCTGCAGCAAAGGGTTAACCATCGCAGCAATAGAGCTCTTATTGAGGAACAACGCAAACAGGTCTCCTACAGTGTCTACGAGTAAAAACAACTTACTTCCACAGAACAATAGCGATACCACAATAATAAAGACTGTAATAGGAGAACCGCAGCACCGCGACAGAAAGTAGACTTGCGGCAAGCTAGCACAGTAGAAGAGGAAGAAGATCAAGAGAACCATTAGACAGTTGACAGACTGGAACCGGAACCGAGTCGATACCAGAGACACAAGGATTAGATTGGACCAAAAGAGCAGACTGCAGTCCCAGACAAAGCGCACCACCCAATACAATAACGGGTGCAGACCCGACAGAAACTGAAACAGATCACCATCAGCAGCTGACTACTGTGCACAGACTCGATTTACCAAGAGATGTTTAAATCCAGTGGTCCGATCAGAAGCAGGCGCCACAGCCAGACACGCCAGCTGAACAGAGAGCACGAAGAGAATTAGCAGAGCGCCCAAAAACCAACGGAGTTGAACGGAAGCAGTAGTTGGCTGACAGATGTCCTGTCTTGGATGGATTACAGTGCGTAGGGATAAGAGTGGCCGACCGGTGAACTGTCTCAGCATGGCTTGGTCTAGCAGAGACAGCGAAATGGCAGACGAATGCAGCAGGTAGGGGCTGAACACTGCGCGCACGCCCGCTCCACCGAACTCCGCGCCCACAGAGTATTTCTGGTACCACTTGACTGAGCTCATCTCTTCCTGCTTGCGCTTAGCGTAGCTGACCAAGTCTGTCCTAACCGCCTCCAACTTCACTTGCTTCATACCTCTGATAAGCTCAGAATAGCTGAAACAAATCAAAACGGTTGCAAACCGATGAATGCGTAGGTACCTGTCAGCATAGAGAGAGCGAGTGTAGTTGCTCTTTATCATTACAGTGGTGGGCAGTAGTTTGTCCAAGTTGAGTGCGAGTGGAGGGAAGCGGTGTGCGGTGGCTTCGTACTCCAGTCTCACTTGGTAGAGGAAAGCGATGGGAACGGCAAAAACAAATGGCAGCAACACAACCACAGCCGTCAGCGGCCAGCACGCCACTGCCTCGCAGACCGATTTCTGGAAAAGAGCCCTCACTCGCCCGCACATCAACCACACGCCTCTGTTGACTTTGGTTGGTCGCAGTTCTGAACACATGCAAGAGTGTAGTTTCGGCGCCCGGATATGGTTTTATTTACTCACCTTCAACTCTGGTGAACGGCTCTGTTACAACGTCTTTCTCTTCGACGCTCACTTGCTCAACCCTACAACAATGTAGCAGCCCAACTATCGACACTGCAAACAGCGCAGCAACAAGGCAAACAGGCCAACCATCCGTAGACGCATGGAAACTAGTTGGTAGCGCTGATTAAACTAAAACTTCGGGTCCGCATAACTACCCTTCGTGAATCGCTGCCCAACTCTGTATGATCATGACTTAAGCCCTAGAGATAACATGCACGTATGTAACACTAGAAGCGCAGAGACATGGAACTATAAAAAGTATTTCGGCTGGGGTATCATTTTCAAGTGCTGAGCGGGGCTTAGCGGGTTGGTTGGTAGTGGCGGAGAGCGGGGTTGAGGCGATGCTGAGTCCGATTTTGGAGCAAAACAAATATATTTAATCTTACATTTTTCGTTAAAAAATGTAGGTTAAGCACTAATTTACAACAACGTTTTACTTAGATAATCGGATTATGCAAAATTCTCCCAAAAATTCGAAAAGAAGGAACCGATATTGCCCCTTTTGTTCACGCCAGAAAGTGCAGCATAAAACTACGGATGTGCTTAGTAGGCAGTGTCGAGTGTCGACTGTACTTTAGGAAAAGGCAGTCCAGGTCTGCCAACCAAAGACCGAACGAATCGAGACCCAGTTGCTGCTTGCGTTTCTCCAATGAGCGAAACATCTCACAAAACCTAGAAAAATACCAACAGATACGTACGCCAGTCACTCTGCACTCAACTGCCATCGCTTCCCCTCCCACGTGTCGGGACTTCCACGCAGTGAAGGGGAAAGTAAGGCAGGCTTGGCTTGGCTTGTAAGTCAAAGCTGCTTTACTGCTAACACTGACTGACTCATCTGCTTTCGGCTAACCACTTCTTACTATCTCTTTCTACCAAAATTCTATATCTCTCTATTCATCTTACAATTGAATCTCAGTATTTGATCAAATCCAACCCGGGACATGCCTCTTGAGGTAGTTGGTGTGCAGTTCCCCATCTGCATTAACGTCGCAGCACCCTCGCAAGGGTCGCAAGGCTCTTTCAACATTCGCATAATTTGATGCATGGTACAAGTCAAAGCTGCTTTACTGCTAGTCGCGTCTTGGCCACGGATAGTTTACGCTATCCCGTGTGTCACGGCGGCCCCGGCATCCGTGAGAGCGGTTGTTTGTGGGTTCGAAACCGGTCGAAGCGACTGGAAGTAGTCGACGTAAAGCCCAACCCAGACCGCCGAAAGCCGGTGATGGCCAGTAGGTAAATGGGAACCGAACCGGCGCTGCCGTTGCACCCAATGGCAGCAAAGGGGAGGGTTGTTTGTAGACAGGGCTACCCCATTGAAGGGCTCTGAAAAGAGCGAGGGGTGTCCTGAGCTGTCCGAAAGGACAGTGGAACTCATAAACAAACAAACAAACAAACGCCGACTCGTCTGCTTTCAGCTAACCACTTCTTACTATCTCTTTCTACCAAAATTACTATATGGGGGCGTGCAAAAATTACGTAATGGTATTTTTGCCCATTTTCGGACCCCCCCTCCCCCCTTGATAATCGCCCGTAATAATTTCCTGACCCCCCTCCCCTAATTACGTAGTAATTTGGCTACCCCCCCACGAAATTTCAATTTTTTGAAGAGTTAGAGCCGGAAATTTTCCGTTCAATTCAATGTAAAATGACGTTCTTATTAAAATAGCATCTGTATATAGTAACAATTGATAATTTACTTAGTTTTCTTTATTGATGAGCTACAACTACGTACATGTACGTATAGTCTTAGTTTTACTTAGAAGCCATCATTGGATGGCGTTTTGTTAAAGATGAAACCAAAGTGTTTTATACTGGATTTTAGGGCTGCTTCAATATTGCTTGACTGATAAATCGATAGTCATAAACCAGAGTTAGTGCAGGACCCGAAAAGTCAGGGAATTTGGTGTCCAGTCAGGAAAAAAAATTGATAGCAGTAGAATCCTCTCTCGCCCAAAGGGCCCTGTCTGTCAGAGCTTTACACACCACCCTTTTGAAAATGGGACTTCTGACTTTCCACAACTACTACAACTTGAAATTTTACCCTCAGAATACCGTTTAAATGCGTTTTTGCAGAGCCAATTTTTAAAAATTCTGACCCTTGTTGGAATGTTCTCACTCTGATTGGTCGGGGAAATTTGACTTTGTTCAGCGAATTTTGCTCAGAAAAAGCCGCACGAACCCTGTAAAAGATCGAGTCGATAAGTGTTATACCCTTATAAACTCTCAATAAGATGTCAAAGGTCACTCTTGCCATTTAGCATTTGAAAAATTGGAAAGCCCTGACTTAAACGGTAGCTACCTTCTCTAATCTATATGTTCATCTAAGTGAAATCGAGAAAATTTAAGCCCAGAAGACTTCAAATCAAGACTACAAGTACATCTACTGTACATCAAAACAATTAGAATTATGGTCACTTTAGTGATTTCTGCACTTTAAAAAATTACGTAATCAAGTCGCCAACCCCCCTCCCCCCACCGTAATGAATAGTAATCTTTTGGCGAACCCCCCTCCCCCCTCATGCCATTACGTAATTTTTGCACGCCCCCTATATCTCTCTATTCATTTTACTATTTGAATCTCAGTATTTGGTCAAATCCAACCCGGGACATGCCTCTTGAGGTAGTTGGTGTGCAGTTTCCCATCTGCATTAACGTCCCAGCACCCTCGCAAGGGTCGCAAGGCTCTTTCAACATTCGCATAATTTGATGTATGGTATAGAGTGCTGAAGCTATTGTGGCCACACTTGCATTATCTCACCTCCTGAGTGTGTGCGCAGTTTTGCACCCAGCTAATTTTCTCTTATAGCTACATACAGTACTGATGCAATTCTTTCTGCATCTTCTCATCTACCCTTGCCCAAGTCTCTGTCACCAAAATGTTGAACTGCCATCTTGACTCAACGAATAGTTGACTGATGTGGCTTTTCTCCCACTCGTTCACCTGCCTGATCAGAACCTTCCCAACTTATTGGCTATAACGCTTTACAGCCCCTCGCTTCTGCCTATTGGTGATGGTCTGGTTCCATCCATCAGCCTGGACTATCCCTCAGAGTACTCTTACTGCCGTCGATGAAGACCTCATGGATGTATCAGCTAGTCAAGCTCTTCTTCCATGTCACCTTACCTCTGATGCCTTTCTCTACCCACCTTCTACAACTCTCCCCTTATCAAGATATTCAAAACACACACTCATATATCGCTCTGCCATACAAAAAGCTGCGTCTGTTGGACTGACATCAACAGCTAATCGCTGATGGCCAGGGCGAGAAACCAACCAACCAACCCAACAAACAAACATTACTTTGCTGACTCCTGCTCTGGCAGCACCATCACCAGCTCTTCTCCAAGCTGCCACCATAGTTTAGCTGTCGGAACTGCAGCCGTCACCAGTTGCACCAGCACGTCCGACCTCTGCCGCATCGACACAACGTCGGCTTCACTTTTAAGCAACAAACTCAGTCGGTACCCAGCACCTTAAAAGTGCAAATTCTAGTGGAAGCATTGTTTGAGGAGAGTACCGAAAAGATTCTTGAGAAAACGACTCGAACCGATGCACTGCAACCTTCCTTCGGCAATGAAGGCCGTTCGGTCGGCCAGTTCGTCCAGTTCATGCATGCGGCAGCTGCTGATCACGATCGTTCGTTCTTTCTTCTCTTCGTTCAGCAGAGTCCAGATTTGTTGTCTTTCACTCGAAACCAGTCCTTCACTTGGCTCGTCCAAAAACACCACCTGAAAGCCAAATCAGCTTGCTTCTAGTAAGTGAATGACTAGACAGCTGAAGGCAGAGAATGAAACTAGCAATCAGAGACTCGGCCGTACCTCAGAGCCACCGATTAAAGCCATGGCCAGCTGCAGTTTGCGCCGCATTTCAGTTGACAACGAGTAGACGCGTGCATTGGCCTTAGCTGACAGTTTCAGCGCCGCCATCAATCGGTCAGCCTCGGTCTTATCGAATTGCACGTCTTTCAGCTGAAACAACAGCGAAATAACTGTTTTTCTTGTCTACTGAGTGACTGGCTCCTCCTACCCGACTGAACAATCTCAGGTGATCGTTGACAGTGAGCATTCCCAAAAGTCTAACATCTTGAGGGCAAAAGCCCAGTTTCTTACGCACCGCAGACATGTCCGTTTTGAGACTGAGGCCAGAAATTAAAGCCTCACCCGATGTGCATGGCAGAATACCTAGAGGAAGGTAGGCACAATAGATATTTCAAAGTTTTCGTGTTGCTAAGGTTAAACGTAGCATGCAAATTGTTTTTCATGACGCACCTTCGCATTTCTGGATCAAAGGCAGAGCGGCGAAAGCAATAAATTATTAGCAACCCAGTGAAAATACTGTTTCTAGTGAATAATTTAGCACCTCAATGATTTAGCAACTATAACTAACATTCAGTAAAATCTAAATGACCAGGAACCTGTCAAAATCTTGATCAAAGTTGTTTTTCCAGCACCGGTGCATCCAAGCAGAGCTGTGATCTGATTGCCAAATAAGTCCAAACTCAAATTCTTTATCGCAGCATCAGCTTCAGCATGATAGTTCTGTAACTAATCCTTACATGCAACAGATCATCCGCTGACGGGAAAGGTAGGTTGGGGTTTGGCGCCGGCCGGGATCTAAGCCCAAATTCTGCGGTAGAGGTACAGTAGGGTACTGAACGTTCAAAAATCGTAAAAAATCACAATTTTAGGGTCGAAATAATAAACGGTCACTAATTTGGGCTCAAATACAACTAAACGGCTGTTTTACAGGAAACTTAGTATATTAACTATAAAATGTCCAAAATTCCTAATATTTGCAAAAATTTTTCTGAAAAATTACTTTCCAGAAAAATCGGAAGAGGTCGGAAACTTGGTCTCGCTCGGGGACGGAAGTTTCTCCGATCGGGGGTCTGGCGTAAGTCGGGTGGGGGACAAACCCCTTTGTTACGTCTATTGTATATGAACAAATCAGAAATTCGAACCGCAGGCGTACTTGCACCGATACACGTGACGCCCATACATTGGTCAGAGAGTTTGCCAATCCGGAAAATTGGTAAGCCCAATCCAATTTCTGTATTTTTACTCTCATACCCATTCTCCCGCCAATGTATGGTATCACCTTGCATAAATTGGTGGTAGATATAGTCGGCACGCCCCATTCACGTTTGGGAATTTCAAAGGCAGGGTTAGCACTTTCTTCTGCAGTTGAAGTGGTCGGTTGAGCGACGGTGTAGTGGTCTTGGCCAGCCCAATAAGATTTCTAGGAAAGACACGAGTAACACCTCAACAGTTAGAAGACGCAATTCACTTTAAACATAAAGAAAGCAGGTTGTCCAATTCCACGTTCTCCAGGCAACACAGCGTCTACATACCACGTTAGGAGTGCGTAAAGACAAATTTGCAGCCAGAACATTATGAGTAGAGCCCCAAAAGTGAGCGGTTGTTCAGGAGAGACCGGGGTGAACAGTGAATTCCAGGAGAGAGCACTACCTGCAGTCCAAACAAACTAGCAATACGGACAGACATGGGCTAGCATTTTGGCTGAGGGGGTGGTAAATTTTTAAATCCTGAGGGGGGCTGAGGAATCATAATTTTTTATACAAAATTCTTCCTACAAATTTCTGAGGGGGTAGCGGCGGCCTGGGGGGCATGTCTGAGCCTGAAGGGGTCAAACCCCCCTCAGCCCCCTTTTGACCATGTCTGCATCCGGAAAAGACCTACAAGAAAAGGGTAGGGTACCTGCATTGTAAGGGGCTTACACATAAAGAGGGCAAATTAATTTCCGTTCCCATCTCTAATGCACTGTACTATTGACAGTGGCGCCACTGCTACTGTAGTCAGTGCTCATAGAGGGGCACGTAAATTAATTCCCGTTCCCATCTCTACTGACCCACCGTAACCACACCTAAGATGTAACTGGGCGTCGACCCACCCAGACCCCATCCACTCACCTACCTGAACCCACCCACCAAATCGGTTGCATCACCTCACTGGACACATTTTCTCGGCCCATTTATACGTCCACGTGTGAAGTGGAAGAAAGAAATCAAAAGCCGTACCGAACTTGTCGAACTGGAAAAGCAATTTGAAGCCGTAACCGAAAGCCGCATGCCAAGAGAAGAGAGAAGAGGTGAGCTGCACAAAAACACCCATAGGCCGATAGCCGAGCTGTCCAGGCAGTGGAAAGGAGAAGTTGAGAAGGAGGAGGATAGAGAAAATGTGTAGGAGCAGGTAGAGCAGCAGAGCCAGAGCACAGGCCTGACCGGCTGAAGTAAAAGACACAACGTAGCGTCAAAAACGGCTGCCAACTTTTACCTCGGGTGAAGAATGCGGCCAGCACAAACGCAAAGCAAACCAATGCCACGGCTGCTGTGAACAAGAAAAAGAAGACCACAAATGGGTTTTGGTAGCCAAAATAGTTTGCAGAGCCGGACCAATCAGCAAACAAGAAAGACAGAAGAACGACTACAAGCAGCAGCACCCTGCCCACTGAGACGACCAGATGAGACAACCACTGCAGCCAGTTACTCGCGCCCATCACTTTGAACAGCTCCTAAACACACAGTTGGTTTGTACACCTGCTACCAGTACACCTTGAACAGAGGCGTTGAGCGAGTCAAACAACACAACTGCGTGTCAGTCAGACACAAAGGCGCGCTTAAACATAGACTCACTCGCAGATTGTTTTGTTTCTCGTAGACAACGCTGCAAATGGTGGATAGGAAGCTGGGCAGAAATATCAGTGGCAGCAGAGTCTGCGTAACTGTGATCAACTGAATTCGTCCGGAAGAATCGGAAGCCTCATCCGAGGCCGCACGAAACGGCAACGGTGCCACGGTGACGTTTACTCTACGTCTCAGATAGGTCAACCAAAAATGCACATCTGACCGTTTTCCGAATTCTGGATGCAGATAGACCGTCAAGGCGCGGTCCACTGCGTACTGCACAGGAAGAATTTTACGATAAGCTAGAAAGATCTGACATTTTAGACAGACACGATTAGCAACGCAGTTGTACCTTGGAAAGGCGTGTCCTCTCCATAATAATAATCTCTGTACATAAGCCCAGTGTCCAAACTGCCTATGCTGGTTTGGCCCAAGTCCACCCTTAGTTTGTACTGAATCGTCTGTGATGCCAAACTGCCAAAATGTATGCTGGGCGTGGGACCACAGATGTCCCCTTCTTCGTGTGCATAACCTGCAAACCACTAAAGTGGAGGAGTATTTACGAAGGAGAGCTAGGGACTGACCTATTGCCGAACAGTTAGAGCGCTGTCCTTCGCACATGTACTGCGCACAAACCAGTTCCATCAGCTTTGTCGTTCTCTTCGTCTTCGGGACATAACAGAAACTGACTGCATGCTTTGAACACGACAAATGCAAAGCCGAATTATTCCAATTATATGACGCATTATCTTTCTGAAAATGTCTTAAATTCAGGATATCAGCGGAGCAGGCGTGAACGGGAAGGATCTAAGTGTGCCAATGAGACCAGAAAACTGAATACTATACTGAAATACGTAACCTACGTATGTGAACGGAGACTGAAGATTTGAGACCAACAAACAATGAGAAGGGCAAACTTACACCATTAAAGAACAACAACAAAAGCAAAATTAAAAGTAAGATTAGTAGAACAAGTAGGTCGACCATTGCGCCCCACCAACACCGGCCCAACACCAACAGATCCTTGCAAAGCAACACACACAACTTGCGCAGACACCTCATCACTAGTACACAATACAACCACCAGCACTACCGTACTCTGCTTGCCATGTACAGCCTCTCTATGCAACGCACTTATTGCAAAATTTTTTGATGAATTGGTTGCTCAGATAAAATTAGTATGCATTTTTAACACCAAGCAGGTAGTACCTGCAAATGGGCTTAGCACCAAGTGAGAGCAAGATTCGTGAGCACGCACTCAAAGTCGAAAATGCAATCATACCAGAACTTGTCTTCCAGCGACAGTTTAGCATTTCCATGAAAAAGCAGCCAAAACGCCAAATCTTTTTTAACAACCGCTTATGTACGTACAATAGTCTGTTCAACTGGGAATCTTACGAGAACTGACGGTAAAATCTGCAACTGCAGATCGGCGGTCTACATTTATGTAGAAACCAATCACGTGATAATTAAATGCAGAACCACAGCTTCGACCGGTTAAAATATTATCCACCAATATTGTACACAGAGTTCACAACGAAAGGGAACCGAGCTGAACACAGCCAACAGCAGTGCAGGATTAGTAGCACGCGTACAAACAGACGGATCCTCTAAAAACCGTTTCTTCATCTCTAGGTAAGCTGCATTCTCAGAAGACACATTAGAGAAACAAGTGAAAGTACAAACGTCTGGTGCGCCCCTCAATTCACAGCTGCTGTCATATAGCACCTTCGCAGTAAAAATTATAAGTTGGTGCACAGAGAACAGAAATACAGCAAGCTAATGCAAACGAGTCACAGTTGCCGAAGAAAAGAATACGAAGTCTTGGTTGCACTTGGAAAAAAATCACCGATCGAAGTGACTTGAAAAAGCACGGAGATCATGCACCATCTTTTCTACGGTCTTTATCTGAGATGTCAACGACGAGAGCGCTTTCAAGCTACGGAAAAAGGAATCTCCGTACAACCGTTCGCGTTTGAACTGCTCGCGTCGCTCCTCCCTAAAAGTAGAAGAGCAAGGATACAGGCGGCAACGCAAACGGTAACGCTTACAGTCGTTTCTGCATCATTTCTAAGCCAAACTCAGCAGATCCAACGTCCAAGCCGCCACGCAACAGCTCTCTGAACCTGCTTTCGTAGTCAAAGTCGGGGTCATTCGAAGAAGACGGCAGCAGGGACGCGACGGCCTCTCGGTTATCCGACGCCTGCAGCAGACTGCTCGCCGGTTCGTCTCCGCCTTCTTCGCCCGCAGACCGATCCGAACTGACACCGACCGCTTCGAAACCAATTGGCGCCACAGACGGTGCCGACGCCTCGTCAAAATGCTGCTTGCAATAGACAGACCTGCCGCGCACTCTAGTGATGCAGCCGGCGGAAGCCTGCGGTAGACAATCAGACGCGGCAGCGAACTTGCAGCTGAAAGTACTGTTGGTAAAAGAAAAACAAAACAAAAAGCTCAGTTTCATACACTTTCGACGACGCATCGCTCAAGCTCAGCTCGGGCGCCCGTGCCAAGTTTTTGTTGATCAGTTCAGTCAGCAACGAGCGGCCATCACTGCAGCAGACTTGCACGGAGAACGTTTGGTCATTCTGCACGCAAGACGGTCAGTCAAACGGACTATCTCTAAAGATTTTGCACATTACCACATCGAAGCTGAGCGCAGATACGTCGACCAGCGCGCCATCACCAACCAGTTGCTGGAAGACTTTCTCCGATTCTTGCGGCCAGTCGCCCCTCTGACAGAAGTAAAAGTGAAACCAACTGAGTGGTGAGTGAGTGGTAGACGTACCTGACCGACCGGCAGAGCGCCGAACAGTCGGCAGTGCAAGGCCATGGCGGGCACAGCGACAAATTTCTTCAGCAACCACTTGATCTGAGCCGCCCCAACTACATCGGCGGTGCCGTAGTCGACGAAGAAGACCTGCAACAAGCACCTAATGCAGCACAGCGGAGCCACGCCAACAACCATACATTTACTAGGGGTTTTGGGGGTTACCCACTAGCTGAAAAGGCCAAACCCCCTCACCCCCCGAGAGAGGTTAAGGGACCCCCGACCCAAAAATTCAAGTACTAGTAGTGGCTCCAGTACTAACAAACTGGCTCAGAAATCACTAATTTTTAGCCTAAAACTCGCTTGAAAAGCCTTTGGGAACCGAATTTGGCGTTTCCACTGGTGATATTTAAGAGAAATCGGTGTTTTTGTAAGCCCTTTTTGTCATTTTTTGCTTGTTTTTAGCTCTAAAACGCTATTTGGCAGCTTAAAATAGTGATTTTTAGCGTCCTTACTAAAAAAACGTGCTAAAAACGCGTTTCCAGGCGTTTTGGAGTTCTTTTAAATTTGGGACCCCCTCCCTGGGCGAAACCCCCTCGACCCCCTACCTGAGGAAACCCCCTACCCCCAGGTCGGCCCGGAGCTGTTACATGTATGCCAACAACACCTGCACTTTGTCGGTGCTGAGCACTTGCGATATCACTGCTCGATGGTAGCCGAACCCACGCCAAGGAACACAGCACAGCAATCCAGCCTTCAACTCCTCTACCGGAATCACAGACACAACGTCCGCTTCGTAGGTTTGGCTGAAAGACCAACCACATGCAGAAGCAACACAACCAGCTGAGAAACAAACTTTATTTCAGTCTTAAGTCTTTCAAACCGCTGTCCATTGCTGTCTTGAACCACATAGAACTCGGAGGGAGAAACGTACTGCGATACGGAGGCCTAGAGCAACGGTTAAATACAGTAGTTCTAGAAGCACACATGTACATGGCGTGCCCAGTGGGACAAGGAGGCGACAACAAAAATCTACCAAACCTTGCTAGAGGCTGCTAGAAAACCTCCAGATGCGTTTTTAAGCTACAGAAAGCAATTTCGGCAACTACGCACCCTTCCTCCAGGCAACTACGCACCAAACCCGAAATTTTTTCAAATCTCTCTGGAAAATTTCGATTTTTTTGACAATGTTTCTGTCAGAAAAGTGTTTTCGGGCAACTTTTTGTCGAAAATTTGATTTTTACTTCACATTTGTAAATTTTAGCGGAAAATTTCGAAATTTTCGCCAAAATTTCGGGCAAAAATTTAAATTTCCCGCCAAAATTTGAATTTCCTACCGAAAATTTGCACCGATATCTAGGCAACTACGCACGGAGACCTGACGGTCCCTCCCTAAGCCGCCGACCATGTACATGTATGTCTAGGAGTGATGTATGGATTGGACCGTCCGGGCGGGGCCGTAACCCCTACGTTGGGCCACGCTGCGGGCTCATCACGCACGCCCACATCCTGCCCTTCCTTTGCTGCCTTTACTACTAGCCGGCACCATACATGTAGGAGGGGGTTTGGGGGTTACCCCTAGCTGAAAAGGCCGACCAGTTTTTGCTTGTTTTTAGCTCTAAAACGCTAGTTGGCAACTCAAAATAGCGATTTTTAGGGTCCTTACTGAAAAAACGTGCTAAAAACGCATTTCCATGCGTTTTGGAACTTTTTGAAATTTTAGACCCCCTCTGGGCGAAACCCCCTCGACCCCCCCACCTGAGGGAAAACCCCCTACCGCCTCCTCCAGGTCGGCCCGGAGCTGCTACATGTATGGCCGGCACACATGCTCGGTGTCAGTCCGGGCCGGTCTCAGTGGTAGCTGTCCCCGTTCCCGTTTGAGCCAACACGTGTGGTTGCTATTGTAGCTTTAGGTACAACGTCAATTCCAGTCAGTTCCCATTTACCTACTTGCTGTCACCAGCTTTCGGTGGCCTGGGTTGGGCTTTGTGCCAACGACCTACTCTGCGGCAAGAAACTTGCCCCGCCGAGTGGATGAGCGCACAACCACGCGCACAGTGGCTTTGCGGCCTAAACCACTACGCCAACTAGCTAGCAGTGTTGTACGTAAGTGATCTACCTGGAATTTAATGGCACCCATGGACGCTGAGCCACTCAACTGACTTGCCAGAATACAGGTGTAACTGTCCAACCACTCTCCAAACTGAACCGGCTGTGCAGAAGAAATACCTATCTAGTACACCACCGACCTTCCCCCTCCTTCTGCTTTTACCTGCTGCATTTTAGGATTCCACTGACAGCTCTCGGCGCAATGCACGCGTTCCAGTATTGCTGCGTCTCGTCTGGCGATACGAACACGCTGACCGACTGCAAACGCCTCGCCCATCCTCGCAAACAAGACACTACAAAGATTACACCAACAGTGCGTACAACAAGACGTAAAACACAGCAAATAAACGGGCAACAAACGACGTGACACACGGCCAACTGCTGACTCAACCTGCTCTGCTCTTCCACGTACCAGACTGCTCATCCAATCAGCGCTCTCCCTACACAAAACTAAAAGGAAAGAAAAAGACAGACGGTCGGACTTGTTCAGGCTGTTTACTGGTTAGGCACAAACACAACACAACAGTACACAACGGCTAACACACAAACAATGGTGCAGTAGTATAATCAGACAAGTATTCAAGCGACAATTCTCCCACCAAAGTCGCTTCATCTGACATAGACGCTAGTAAATTCCATTGAAGCATTGCAACACCGGCGCAGTGTGGTGCACTTTTTATCTAGGTAACTAGGTATACCTAAGTTAATATGCGGGAAAAGTACCTAGATTTACTTTACCTAGTTTCTGGTTACTCTATTTTACCTAGTTTTACTTTACCTAGTTTTAAATCCACATAACTAGGTACTTCTAGGTAGAACAAGTTTACCTAGTTTGATATTTTCAGTTTTACGTGGCTTTTTCAGTCAGCTAACCTTCAAATTTCCGGCTTTTCCACAATTACAGTGGCCCAGAGAATGAATTTCTGACTTATTAGATCAATAAAATACAAATATTTACTTGAAATGTGTCAAATTTCGTAAATTTTAACTCCACTAACTTCATCATAGTTCTATTGAACCAAAAATAATATTTTGACTTGATTTCGAGCGTTTTAGGTTTACCTAGTATTACCTAGTTTTTCTGGGCTTTACCTAGTATTACTTTACCTAGTTTCTTAGCTGAGAACTTTACCTAGTATTACTTTACCTAGTTTTTTAGGTGACAGCTTTATCTAGTATAACTTTACCTAGTTTCAAATTTTCAAAATGCACCACACTGCACCGGCGGGATACCACCTCGAGGGGATCACCATTTCGGCGGCCTTCTTCCTTGGTTCTTTTCGTTTTCTGACAGAATATGTCTCTTTGAACTTCTCTCACCATCACCTAGTTCTGCCTCATTCTCACCAACTAGCAACTTGTTCTTTCTGCACTTACAGGCTCTGCTCATCTTACATGCTTGACTTGACAGGCGCCTGATCCATCTCCTGCTCTCTTCGGCCCTGTCTTGGCTCCACATTTCTTACAGGCTTTACACCACACGGTCCTCCCGCGGCGATTCGACCGACAAACACCTCTCTGGTCTCTGCCGACCCGCCCAAACTTCCAGATTTACTCTCACTGCCATCCTTCACATTGTACGTACGTACACATTTGTCTGTTGCAGTAAAGTTCGAAATAGACGATCCCATCCCAATGTAACGTACTGTACATGAACCACAAAACCGCTAAGTAGAGTGCGAACAATACCTGACAAACCCAATACCCAATCCCAATACCCAATACCCAGTACTTGCGTAGCTGAGCCAAAAATTGCATTTCAGTGAATAAGTACATTCCACTGGTGTACACAGGATTTCTTTCACAGGGATTAAAATTTCGAATAGGCCTGGTTGGGTCATTGTCCAACTAAGGCGTGATTTGAAATAAATAGCCCTTAAGCAAGGTTTAGAAGCCGTTCTGAAAGGTAAAATAAGCAGAAATTAACAGTTTTAGTCCATACATGATCTACTGTATTACAGTGTTTCTTATTTCCAGTGGATTTTTTCTTCGTACTCCACCGGAAAGGGGTGTACCAGACCCGCACCCCTGGGTACAGTACTAATGCATTGTACATTCTGTAACACTAAAAATGACAAATTTCAATTGAATTACAAACGTTTATCTTAGATAAAAACAGACAAATTGCCCTAATTACTAGTGTACTACCTAGAAAAGCGGACAGTATGACATTCTTAATCTTTAGTTTATTAACGAAAAAACGGGTTTATATCATCGGTTTATATACCTTTATATCATCGGTCAATCTTTTCGATTTTTTTCAGGTCAGTTTTTCAGTTCAACAGCGAATTTTTTTTATTTTTATAGGTCCTAATTAGTATTGGGTATTGGGGCATAAAAACCCAATACCCAATACCAGTTCGCACTCTACCGCTAAGGTAGCGTTTTATGACTACCCGTTCTTGTGAAAAACAGAGACAAATACGCAATCAATTACAAATCCTATGGAATGCAAACCAATTGCAATGCAAGCGTTCTATGGTAATCGCGCCTGCCACTGCACAACAGCAAGTAAAATGCAAGAACACATTCAAATCAAAATTTTATATCTATGCTGTGTTCTTTGTATCGCTACTGACTGACTGGACTGTGCTGAAATGGCAAACACCGAGCAACTGATTGATCGATTGGTAAGCTCTACATAAGTGCGAGATTGCAAATGCTGTCTGACTTTTTGAGACTACCCTCTTCCCCCAACTGACGCCAGACTGGATTGCCCAACAACTACGACGCAGATCTCTCACTGACCTCATCACAGAGCTGGTTAGCACGCAAAATCAAACAGACACCACCCAGAGTTCTATGGATTCCCTGCAGTCGGACGGACCAGACCACACTCAGCAGTCGACCGATACCTCGTCGAACTTGCCTCAGACACAAACACTCAGCTCAAGACCACCGTTGCCACCTAGCAGCAGAAGAACTCTGGACCAAGTAGAAGGCTCCAGACCGTACGCACGACAGACACCTCAGACCGTCAACGCAGCCGAAACACCGGCTCAGAGAAGACGACCTCACCTGCACACAAATGCGGTCGGCGCGGCTGAGTTTGAGACCTGCGTCACCATCGTAAGCAACATCTTTCCTAGAGTAAGTGTCTGAGCTAAAATAGAGAAACCAGTCTGTGTTGCACAGCTGTCCAAGATGAGCTGCAAACGACTTTTTGTGAGGAACAACCAGAATCTGTACATCAGTGTCACCAAGTTCCTGCGGGGCCGTCCACGAACCTGGCCACCGCCTGTTGGCACGTGTCCCGGTGTCATAATGACCGAGAGAGCCGACGGATCAGGTGAAAAGAGGACTCTAGGAAAGCTGAAAATAGTTGACTGTCGGTGTTGCAGCTACGTGGTACCTACTGCAGACGATTAAACACAACAGACAAACCACTCCGCTGCCTGTCACCATGCCGGTCTGGATGACTGCCCAGCTGGACGAACTGAGAACGCGTTTCCCTGCTGATCTGTTTCGCTTGGTTGTAGGCAAAGGTGCTCAAAAGAGAACCACTGTCAGAAACTTTCTTTTAGACCATCAATGAGCACAACATCCTTACGGAGAACCGACCATCTGAAGAGACCACCACAACTCTCCTCAACCTTCAATGTCCGATTTGTTTTACAAGCCCAAGACACGGAGAAGCTGTAAGCATTTTTCCTTTCCACCGACGCAGTTGTAGCAGAAAAGTCATAATTTTATTGCCCTGGTTTTGCATTACATATAGTGCTGTTTATATAGTACCCCAGGTGGCTACCACAAACGGCACTTGGTGCCATTTATAGTACTATAAACAGCACTATAAGGTACTAATAAGGTATAATTTAGACTTCCTTGCATATCACATATCACTAAACCAATTTTGGACCCAAAATTCCTTGGATTCGTTTGTGCGTACATGCGTATACCATAATGTGTAGTGCGTTGCGTACGATATTTGGTTGAAATGTGTACAACTGTGGCATTACGTATCAACCACTTCTCTTATAGAGACGCACTTTAGCGGAGCGATTTGCTGCAGTACCTTGCGGGCATGTGTTTTGTCACCGCTGTTTGGTTACTTCGTTGCGCAGTTTGCCTCATTGCCCAATGTGTAGACATCCTATCTCGCAGCAAAATATTCTCGTTTTGAATCTTTGACCTCTCACTCGCTAAATGGTGATCCTTCTGCGCTTACTGTATTGTATCTAATTGAAATAAATACAAACTCAAGTATTGCCGGCCGCGTGTGTACGTACAGTTTGAATTCACCTGTACAGTATACACGCCGCACTACAATAGATCATAGCGTATGACCGGACTGAAGGCTGCAAAACTGCATCGTCGTTTATCGTTTTGGGGCCTCGACAGTGGTAAATTTCGTGAAATCCAAATCAATTTCGTACACTAATTACACAGTTACACATCAATTATGTCACAAACAAACCTACAGTAGGTAGCGCCCGCTTGCAAAAATTTGATGTGACCGACCGATCAAGCGTACATGATTTTGCTAAATAAAAAGGAGGTGAAAGTGAAGCTAAGTTACTGAAAAGAATCCCATCAATTACACAGTACAACAGTACCCAAATAAGGTTGGCTTATTGGATGCTTTTTTCATCTGAAAGGCTTGATAACGTAGTACCGATAGCACACATGACGAGAAATTCCTGACAGTTTAGGAGGCCCACCTGTTTCTGTTATTGCATTGTACTGTGTTGATAATTTACGAGCGGTAGCGTCATGACCGTCGTCGGTGTAGCCCGCATTGCAGTGTTGCTTGTGTGGATGGCTGTCGAAGGTGCCGAGTCAGGAGAAACCAACAGTTTGTCCCTAGGTAAGCGGCAAGCTGTCAACCCAACAGCCAAAGAGCCAAAATTTGGTGAGACGCAATTGCCGGAAAGTCTTGTGAACAAGGCCCTCCAGGACGACGCCATCAAACCTTGGCAGAAAGATTTACTGGACAAGGCGGGCTTGGTGAAGAAAGGTGCCCGCAGAAGAAAACGAGCTCTGCCGCAACTGAGTGACGAGACGGAGTGGTTCAGTGAAGATGTGGTGCGAGCGGCCCGTGAAGCAGGAGTGATCTCGGCAAGCGAAGAGAGGAAACTGAGAAGAGCCGGTCTGATCGGAGACGCGGAGTCGATTGGTCGGCGTCGAGCTGTCGGTGCCGAGCAGATGCTGCTGCAGGGTGGATCGGTGGGCGCGCCCAGAACTGCTTGAATGGTCTCAGAAGGCATGCTGGAGACAGCCGGTCTCTCCGATCACTTTCTTACTGCTGCCACAGAATGATGAACGCTTGTCTACCACTACTAATAAACCGTTCTACTGTTGTTTTCTTTATGTATTGCTAATTGGACACTTATTCGTGCGTTCAAGTAAATGTCTCAGTTTTTGGCAGGGACTACACATTTACGTAGTGAGTGGTCGGAGAAAAACTTATCTTTAGGTACTAGATGGATAGGTAACAAACAAGCAATACTACTGAATTTTAGTCCGTGTCTTGTCTTATCAGTGTGTAAAACAGTACAAAAAATGCTTGCGTTAGGATGTGCACGTACATGCGTAGTACTACGTAAAGGTGATATACGTAGATTGTCCGTGGCTAACTCTACGTGAAATGGCTCTTCCTTTTGACTTTGACAGCATCGCTATTGCATCCACGCGGTACAGTTGGCAAAATATTGAATTTCAGGAATACATAACATATGTACCGGGTTTTTCCGTATAAACGCCCCCCAAATAAACGCCCCGTGGGCGTTTAATTGGAAAGCCTTTCCGAATAGACGCCCATGGGCGTCTATAAAAGATTATGGCGGAAAGCCGAGGTAAGGTTTGGAATGGATTGCGATAAAAAACTCACTGTGCGCGTTTTTTTTTCGGCCGAAGCAAGCAGAGACGGCTTTCTGCGTGTCTTTGTTGATAAAAATAGTAGGAGGAGAGCAATCTGATGATTACTCCAGTGAATTGGAGTACTGACTTTGCATTGTTCTACATTGTATTTAAAACAAATTAAAATTCCTTAGCTGTCTTTAAATACAGTTTGCGAACTTCGCTAAACAGAGAGTTTGAATGTGTCGGCTGTTGTAAGTGGTTGTTATTAAGGCTGCACCTTGTTAGAATCGCTAGAGAAGCGTAGAAACAAGTCGTACGTACCTTGTCTCTTGTTAGATAAACTTTCCATTCTTATTTGCGTCATATTTACGTATTTTCCAATTAACCGCCCATAGGCGTTTATTCAGATTAGAACTGAATCCGTGAAAAGTGCCAAAACTAAATAAACGCCCATGGGCGTTTTTACGGAAAAGCCCGGTATATGTTTTCCGAAGTGGAATACATATTATGCATACGTATTATTCCAAGGCCAGTTTTCGGTTGAAAAATGCTGCTAAAACAGTTGTTTGCGACTGAAACGAGAAAGGGTCTACGTTTGAACCTGATTCGCATGAAATTGATTCAGTACTTCAGTCAAATTGAATGAAAGGTGAAAAAGTAAGGCATGTGCAATGGCGTAGCTGGGAATCGAACCCAGCACCTTTGGATTGCCAGCAATTAAATTAGCAGTAATTTCCACAGTTAAATTCTGTTAAAATCCTCCATACAGTCAGTTATTTTGTGTAAGGGAGACATGTGCGATGAACGCTGTTTTTGACACCGCATAGCCAATAATTTCGTTTAATAGGTCAACTATCAAAAGAAACGAGCATTTTCTCGTGCCATTGAATTTGAATATCTAAACGTTCCCTCATTAGAAGTCCTTTTGGTCGCTTCGCATCGCACCACTTTACATACATGATGATATATTCAGTTACACCAAATCTGTGGTTTTTTACCACTGGAACAAATTTATACGCTGACATCCCGAAGAAAATGTAATTTTCAGCTACGGATGGCAGGCTGAGACTTTTCATCAGAAAATGAATATGTATTTTCAAAAGCATATATCAAATGTAAGACTAATACATACCAATCAATGATTGTCTTCTGACACACTGGTTTCATGGGCCACTTCATCCAGAATCATGTTAGGGTATGAAGCCCAGTATACATGATTAGTACCATTTTTTTCATCATCAATCTTCCTCTTTCAAAGAAACTGCCATGTCGCACATTTGAACATCCACTGACAATATGACAACATGTTGAGATGACTAATTTTATGTTATTTAAATAGATATACTTATAACCTTCGGCTTTTGTTGAATCTTTCCATAAAACAGCTTGCTCATCTGGGCAAATTTCTGCTGCCTCGTGGCAGTTGAGAGTGTTGTGAATCAAACCATGTAGCGAGCGCATCATCTTTAGACTCAAACTGTTCTTGCGGTCGAGCAATGGAGAACTCTGTGTCCATTACTGCTTCACGTGGTAGCACTTCTTGAACGATTCGCGGCCTGGAGATAGGAGCAAACAACGTGATCACCGCTGCTGTGTTTTTCAATTCAGAAACTTCAAGTAACTCTTGACCAAACTGTCTGAGCAGGCACACTTCACAGTAATCTGCCGGTTTGTCAAGGGGCCACAACATTTTCGAGAGTGGAGTGGCGTTTGTTGGTTTCCAATGGACTGGTCCTTGGTCTTGAACAACTACTTTTGATCCAGTGAAGTTATAAATAAATGAGTCATCTTTTAAGACAATGTAGTCCACTATCCATGAAATCATTAATCTATATTTTACAACTTTCGATACGAACCGAAAGAGCGAATGCTAGAAATTAGTCGGTACCGTATACTTAGCTAGGTGTGCGACTGTACTACATAGTTCTAAACGATCTGTGTAAACAGGTGAAGGTCTACACACTGGAGGGCGAACCGTCGCTGCTGCTGCCGAAAGATTGGAGCAGAGAACTAGACCAACCGTCGGCGGTGATCCCGATCGGTTCTGATCAGATAGCGATCAAAGACAATACCGGCATTCTCCTGTGCGATCGGAGCGGAACGCAGATCAGACAGTTGACAACACTCGCGCGGCCCATTGGTAGTGAACATTCTTCTTTACAGTGAAGACAGACACAGACACACAGAAACAAACACACAGAAACTAACATACAGACACAGAGGAAGACAGACAACAGTGTTTCAGGTCTGTCCTTGGACGGTAAGGGTCGTCTGGTGACCTTGGCCAGCGCAAATACCGGGGTAGAGACCGGATTCAACTTCACGATCCCAACTCCGGCGGACTGGTGGGCAGATTCGAGTTCGCTGCCAGAACACTCCTGTCAGTGCGGAGCTACAACGCTCCAAACCACGCTTCATCGATGTATATGATGACAAGTTGGCAGTGACCGTTCTGGGTTCGTTTGAAGCTTCTCAGTGCTCTGGTGGAATTTGGTGTTTTAGGCGTGCAGAAAGTTTTTGTAATAAATCTCACTGACGGTCAACTGTTGCCGTTCGGAAGCGGTGGTCATCGTCAGGAGAGTTCACATTCGTGTCAGGGGTTCAGTTTGATGCGAACGCTAACCTGCTCATCGGTGACGCCAAAGGGAAATCGCATTCAGGTTCTATAAGCATAGCATACTGTACATGACTATCTTTACTGGACGTGCGTCCGACTTTTTTTTTAGCTTTTGTGATTAGTTTGAAAATGTGTTGTTTCCTAGCTCAAAAGTGTACGTATATGACAGAATGTGACATTGCAGCTGTTCGATCAAGAAGGTCAATTCAAGCGTGTCTCAGTTTGGACGCTCCTGGCTCACCGTTCGTTTCGGATCTCTGTCTGACCGATGATGCTCATTTGATGGTGGTCTTCGGAAAGAACATCTGAGTGGCAATTTACAAGCTCCAGCCAATGACATGATGGATGGGAGTTTCATTTAGCTACGTATGATCGTTTATACTTTTGTACCGCCTAAACTTCTGTATGGTTGTGTCAAGTAATTTTCTAGAATAAATCGTGTTAACATCTTTGGTGAATAGTTTACAGATGTCGGAGAAGAGACATCATTCTGTGTGTATAGGCTGTACGTACATTGACGGACGACAGTCGGGAACAGTTTTAGTTTGAGACAAAATTTTTGAAACGATTTCTCAGCGACTCGCATAAATGGGTTGTATGTACAGTACATTTAGTGCATAGATTTACTATTTGTCGTAACAATTCGGTGATAACAATAACAATAACAGCGAATGAAACGAAATTACACTTGTTCCATTTCAATGACTATCCTGAAAACAGACTACCCAATTTAATTAGAATGTAAACATCAAACTCTATGCTGCTACGTACTGTGGACAGACAGGCTCTCCCGGTGTTCCAGCAGCAAAATCTAATCTGCGTCGAAGAGGGTGACGACCGGACACCGGTGAATAGTTGAAATTTTGCGGTTGAAATCGAACTAAGCCTTCATATTTTGTACTTTTCGCAGTGCGCTAAACTAGAAAGTGTTGCAAACAGGTGACTAAATTTCAATCCCGGACAGCTATTGTATAGATAAATCAGCTTTGGTCTCATACTA